>JAGFBZ010000469.1:0-121859 GCA_018398805.1 Hirundichthys speculiger | reverse complement strand
GCTGCAGTTCCTCTCTAGATGACCACTGGAGTTCTCTACCGACCACTAGAGGCTGCGTTCCTCTACCGACCGCTAGAGGCTGCAGTTCCTCTACCGACCACTAGAGAGTCCACTACGACCACTGCAGTTCCCCGACCACTACTAGAGCCACTAGAGGCGCGTCCTCTACCGACCACTAGAGGCTGCAGTTCCTCTTCCACTAGGTTTTCTCCGACCACACTAGAGGCTGCAGTTCCTCTACTGACCACTAGAGGCTGCAGTTCCTCTACTACCTGACCACTAGAGGCTGCAGTTCCTCAGTTCCTAAGGCTCAGTTCCTCTACCGACCACTAGAGACTGCAGTTCCTCAATCAACCACTAGAGGCTGCAGTTCCTTTAGATTAGATTAGATTCAACTTTAAGGGGGCATAAGCAGGGAAGAGGTGAAGAGGGAGTAGAGAAATGGGCTGAGTACACAGCCCTGTGGTGCTCCGGTGTTGAGGGTGATGGAGGTGGAGCAGTGGTGGCCTGATCTAACATGCTGAGGTCTGTCAGTCAGGAAGTCCATGACCCAGTTACAGAGGGAGGTGTTGATACCAAGATGTCCAAGTTTGCTGATTAACTTGGAGGGAATGACCGTGTTGAACGCTGAGCTGAAATCAACAAACAGCATTCTTGCATATGTGTTCTTGCCTTCCAGGTGTGACAGGGCTGTGGACAGAGCATCCTCTGTGCTTCTGTTGCAGCGGTAGGCAAACTGGTGTGGGTCCAGTTTGGGGGGCAGGCAAGATTTGTGGTGTGCCAAGACCAGCCAAAGAGCATTCATCAAAGCATTTCATCACAATGAGTGTGAGTGCTACAGAGCGCTAGTCATTCAGGCAGGTTGGGGAGGAACGTTTCGGCGCTGGTACAATGGAGGTGGTCTTGAAGCACGCTGGTACAACTGTTCGGGCAAACTGTAGTCTTGTGGGTCACCGGTTCTAAAGGCTCTGTTCCGTGCCTTCAGCAGAAGTCGCACTTCCTTGTTCATCCATGGCTTCAGATTAGGGTACGTGGTGATCTGCTTCTCCGTGGCGACACTGTCGACGGTGATATTAATGTATTCCAGTACTGAGTGTGAGTAAGAGTCTATGTTTGTGTGAGAGCCATTTGTAGCCTGAGAGGCAAACATACTCCAGTCCGTGTCTTTAAACCCGTCCTGGACTACAGAGTCCACCCCCGCTGGTCCACACTTAGATGGTCTGAACTGATGGCTTCACACGGCTGATGAGCGGCGAGTACTTGGGGGTGAGAAACAAAGAAAGGTGATCAGACTCACCCAGGTGGGGGAGGGGTGATGCTGAATAGGCTCCAACAATGTTGGCGTAGACGTGATCCAAAGTTTTGTCCCCTCTTGTGTGGCAGGAGACATGTTGGTAGAATTTTGGAAGCACTGTCTTGAGGTTGGAGTGATTAAAGTCACCCGCTACGATAAATGCAGCCTCTGGGTGTGCAGACTGTTGTTTACTAATAGCTCCATTGCAATCTGCGCATTAGCATCCGGGGGAATGTATGCAGCAGTGATAATGGTGAAGTGAACTCCCTTGGCAGATAGAACGGTTTAAATTTAACCATGAGAAACTCAAGGTTAGCAGAGCAGTGAATTTTAACAATGACAGACTTCGTGCACCGAGCCTTGTTGATATAAATGCACAGTCCGCCGCCTTTTGTCATACCAGAGTCCTCTGCTGTTCTGTCTGCCCTGAGAGCGTGGCGACCGGCTAGCTCGATAGCACTGTCCGGTATTCCATTGTGCAGCCATGTTTCCGTGAATATCATGGCAGTTTCTTGTGTTGTGTTATCCAGAGACGTAGTTCATCCATTTTGTTCGCCAAAGATCAGCGAGGAAAATGCTGGGCAAAGAGAGCCGGTGTGGAGTTAGCTGTAGCTTAGCTCTCTACCGACCACCAGAGGCTGCAGTTCCTCTACTGAGGAAGATTGCTTGTTGTGCTTTCATGAGTACCGACCGACTGCTCCGCTGGGTCTGGTTGGGTCTGGTCTGGGTCTGGCTGGGTCTGGTGTGGCTGGGTTTGGCTTGGACTGGAAGGATTGGGGCAGATCTGGTGGCTGAACTGGTCTCACAACAGGTGCAACTACCGACACCCAGTTGGCCTGTAGACCCTGGCAGAGCTGGTTGCCACTTCTGCTGCAACTCCAGGACCTCGAGCCACACAAGGACCCTTCGCCACTCCAGGACCTCGGGCCACTTAAGGACCTCGGGCTCTTCAAGGACCTCGGGCCACTTAAGGATCTTGGGCCACTCCAGGGCCTCGGGTCTCTCCAGGGCCTCGGGCCCCTCCAGGGCCTCGGGTCACTCCAGGGCCTCAGGTCACTCCAGGACCTCGGGCCACTTAAGGACCTCGGGCTCTTCAAGGACCTCGGGTCACTCCAGGTCCTCGGGCCACTCCAGGACCTCGGGCCATTCCAGGACTTGGGCCATTCCAGGACCCCGGGCCACTCAAGGACCTCGAGCCACTCCAGGACCTCGGGCTCTTCAAGGACCTCGGGCCACTTAAGAATCTCGGGCCACTCCAGGGCCTCGGGCCGCTCCAGGACCCCAAGCCACTCAAGGACCTTGGCCCACTCCAGGACCTCGGGCTCCTTAAGGACCTCGGGCCACTTAAGAATCTCGGGTCTCTCCAGGGTCCGGGGCTGCAGTGACGGAGGCTACTTTAGCCACAGATGTCCGCGCTCGGCTGTCACAGAGGGCGTGTCCAGTTCTCTTCATCCTCTGTGCCGGAGCATCCCGGACCATTTGTCTCACCGGACTCAGAACACGTATGAAAGAGTCCTCGACACCGGAGTGGATTAAGCCACTCCACACTCTGATCCCGTGTGAATTTTTCCACTCATTCACCTTAAAATCCCACAGCAGAGCAAAAAGAACGGGAGCACATTATCCACTTTAGAGATTAGCAGCGAGTGACTCAGCCGGGCCTCCTCACGGCCCATTGAGCCCGTTACGAACGCCCAGACATGAATGAAGATCTCCAAACTCCAGGATCCGCCAGCCACCGGCGACCAGGGGTCAGATTTCAGAGGGCCTTCCCCAACAACCTGCCCACTCCGCCGTGAGTCTGAGTGATGAGTCACGATCGTCTCGATGACGGCGATGACGCAACGGCGCCGGGTTCGAGTGCCTGAAAATCTCCGCTGAGTGCCGTGAAGCACCGCTGAGGGCTTCCAGCGCAGCGAGACCTGAACGACCGCACGAGGACTCCAGTCTGAGCAGAACAGGTAAGAGTCGTCTCAGAAATGACGAGAATGAACTCAACCCTGAAAAAAAAAAAACAAGTAATGTTTAGCGGTGAGTTTTTTAGCTTCGGCATCAGCTGGAGGTGCAGCAGCGGAGAAACTTTTACAGCCTCGCTGTTAATTACGAAATGGAGGTTGTGATTCAAATCCATCAGGTTTATGTAACGCGGTGACTTCCTGCGGTCAGGATCCACCTACACCACCGCCACACGACAACACGCAGCCTTCAGACGACCACTCGAGGTGGAAACACATAAATCTCTCCATATATGCGCTCGCAAGGGTGACTGGATGTTGTATCCATGGCTACCTTCTCATGTAATCTGTATTATTTTTATCACAAAGCCTTCTGTTTTGGGTTTTTTTTTTTTCCCTCCCAGGCCTCCCGCTAACGTGGCGCTGATGTACACAGATTCAGCCTCTATACGTGAACAAACCAGAACCGAACGCACAAAAGAGCTTCTCTTTGTGATCGAGCTGGCAGGCAAAGAGCTTCTTTTACATAACTGCTTCCTCCGTTGACTCCCCCGAAACGGGGACAAGTTTTCATGGTCACCGTGTGGGAGGTGATTGGTCAGGCTGCATCTGCAGCGCAGCAAGACGGGAGCGCAAACCTCTGAGGACCGACGCTTAGAAGTTCACATCACAGGTACCCTGGTGGAGGAGACACGACCCCGGCCCAACCAGACCTGCATCAGAACCGGCATCCGAACTGGCATCCGAACCGGCATCAGAACCGACATCCGAACCGGCATCCACACCAGCATCAGAACCGGCATCCGAACCAGCATCTGAACCGGCATCCACACTTGGGTCCAGAGGTGTCTGGACATGACAGTTTTTATGATTTCACCTTCAGAAACCACCATGGATCTGAAATAAAACAATCCACCTGCAGGGTCATCAGCTGGTATGAGGCGGGGCTGAGCCCAGGTAGGGGGCGGGGCTGAGCCATGGTGGGGGAGAGTGGCTGAGCCCAGGTATGATGTTTAAACCTTTAAACTAGGGCTGTCAAAGTTAACGCGTGATTAACGCAAAAATAATTTTAATGCAACTAATTTTTTTAACGCGCGATTAACGCGAGACATAGCCTGGCCGTTGATGTACAATAGTAGAGAGGAGAGTAGGTTTCATGACCCTCGGGCCCCGCCGTAGTTGTAGTCCTGTAGTCCTCCGTAGTCCTGTCAAAACAGGAAGCCATGCACTGACGTCGACGTCCATGCCGCAGACAGACAGACGTAAACAAACCTCTGTTAGCAGTAATTGGGATAAAATGGATACAAAAGATACTATTTTAATTGGTAAGTTTAGCTTCAAAACCTTGCCTGATGGCTGACTCCACAAGATAAATGTTGTTTGTGTTTGCTGTCGATGTGAATTTAGTTACCACCGGAGTCCGACTACTGAAATATCACTTGTCGGCTAATCAGAGCGCTGATGCAGAGAGCCCCCCCCCCACCCAACAAAAAAAAAAAAAAAAGAACAACAAAAAAAAAAAAAAAAACACAAAAAAAATAGAAAAAAAAAAAGAAAAAAAAAACAAAAACAAAAAAAAAAAAAAAAAAAAAAAAAAAACAAAAAAAAAAAAAAAAAAAAAAAAAACAAAACAAAAAAAAAAAAAAAAAAAAAAAAAAAAAAAACAAAAAACCAAAAAAAAAAAGAAAAAAAAAAAAAAAAAAAACCCCCCCCCCCCCCCCCCCCCCCCCCCCCCCCCCCCCCCCCCCCCCCCCCCCCCCCCCCCCCCCCCCCCCCCGTTTGAAGCAAACCACGAAAATATTTTGTATGAAGAACATCAGAGAAAATATTGAGTATATATAATATAATATATAATGGATTTGGCATTGTAGCAATAAATAAACATGCATTTGTTTTGCATAAGGCAAGCATTGTGTACTCTCATATTCAAGGCAACTTTATTTGTAGAGCACAATTCGTACACAAGGCAATTCAAAGTGCTTTACAGATGCATAAAGTCACAAGAAGGCAAATAGAATCATTCCATACAAGCATAAAAATAATCAATAATAAATAAAATTAATTAATAAAAAAATTAATTAATTAAATTAAAAATGAAGAGTGCAGATAAAATCCTTCCAGTCATCATCTTCACATCTAAACAGAACTGTTTTCAGTCTGGATCTGAACATTGTCAGAGTTCAGGTCTGTCTCACATCTTCTGGAAGACTGTTCCAGATTTTAGGAGCATAAAACTGAAATGCAGCTTCACCTTGTTTAGTCCTGACTCTGGACACCAGCAGGAGACCACTACCTGAGGTTCTCAGAGTCCAGGTTGGTTCATATGGATCTAACATGTCAGAGATGGACTTTGGGGCCATGAAGAGACTTGAACACAAGTAGAGCTGTTTTAAAGTCTATTCTCTGAGTGACAGGAAGCCAGAGACCTCAGGACTGGACTAATATGGTCATATTTCCTGGTTCTAGTCAGGACTCGTATTAATAAGAGTAATACAACTTGAAAAAGATCTGTATAAGGTAGATTTAGAACAGATAAAAATATGCAATTAATTTGCGATTAATCATGATTAACTATTGACAGTCATGCGATTAATCTGATTAATTATTTTGAGAAATTGACAGCCCTACTTTAAACATGTGTAATAGCCTCCAAGTTCATGAATCAGGTTCTTCAGACAGATGAAACCAAGTTAAACTCTTAACACAGACGTCTGAAGGAGTTGTGGAGTTTTTCTTTGTTCTTGTAACAATGACGGGTTTTTTCTGAGACTTTTTGAAGTTAAATTGTTACTTTTCACACTGACAGAAACCTAAACTCAAAAGGCAGGAAGACGTCTCCAGTAATAATCTCTTAAATCAATGAATATTTTCAGTAGTCATGTTGAAGCGTCATCTCTGGTTTACTTGTGCTCTTGTTGTTGTGACTCCTGTTTTGTGTTTAGCTTGAGTTCCTGGTTTATTTTGAAAGGGCTTCCAGGTGTGTGACTTCCTGTGTCCTCCTGCTGTGATCATCTCCATCTCTGAGTGTGTCTGCCTCCTTGATGGTTCACTGTCCTGCTGTGTTTTTTTCTTATTCTCATCGCTATTTGATCAGTGTTTTTTTAAATCTTTTTAGGTATTATGAATTATTATTAAAGGACATTGTTTACTTCCTGTCTTTGTGTCCTCCTCACCTCCCTCCTTCATGACGTAGATGGATGTCAGCTGAAGCAGTGCAACAAATCAGGTTGAATGTCCAGCTCTTTGCTATATTAGGCCGTTTTACATTTCAGCTCTTGTGTTGAGAACCATGCCTGGCCACGCCCACTTCTGCCTTTAAGGTGGGGCTTTTGCTCACATTACAGTACTTGCTTCAGTTTTATGTGCAGGAATATTTGCGAACCTCTACAAGGCGCCATCTTGGCGACATGATCGCCCGCTGACCCGACCCGCTGACCCGCTGACTGCGTCCCAGTTGGACCACACCCTCTCCATTCGTCTCTAACGGCGTGACGACACACATCAACAATGATGACACCAGCTCACAGATTTAACATGGACATCAAGAGACTCAAAAACCCATCAGTTACTGCCACTGTCGTTGATGTCGAAGATGTATAACTGATTTCATCTGGAGTTGCTGTTTTTTTGATTGTGTTTTTCCACACTGACAGCAGACTGATAGCAGACTGACAGCAGACTGACAGACTGATAGCAGACTGACAGCAGACTGACAGCAGACAGCAGACTGACAGATAGACTGATAGCAGACTGACTGACAGCAGACTGATAGACTGATAGCAGACTGATGAGCAGACTGACAGCGACTCACAGACTGATGGACTAGACTGACAGCAGACTGATAGCAGAGACTGATAGCAGACTGAGCAGCAGACTGATAGCAGACTGATAGCAGACTGACAGATAGCAGACTGATAGCAGACTAGATGACAGCAGACTGACAGCAGACTGACAGCAGACTGACTAGCAGACTGATAGCAGAGCAGACTGATAGCAGACTGACAGCAGACTGATAGCAGACTGGCAGCAGACTGATAGCAGACTGATAGCAGACTGATACAGCAGACTGACAGCAGACTGATAGCAGACTGATAGCAGACTGACAGCAGACTGACAGCAGACTGACAGCAGACTGACAGCAGACTGACAGCAGACTGATAGCAGACTGACAGCAGACTGACAGCAGACTGACAGCAGACTGACAGACTGACAGCAGCAGACTGACAGCAGACAGCAGACTGATAGCAGACTGACAGCAGACAGCAGACTGACAGCAGACTGATAGCAGCAAACTGACAGCAGACTGATAGACAGACTGACAGCAGAATGATAGCAGATAGCAGACAGCAACTGATAGCAGACTGACAGCAGACTGACAGCGACTGACAGCAGACTGACAGCAGACTGATAGCAGACTGACAGCAGACTGACCACAGCAGACTAGCAGACTAGCAGACTGACAGCAGACTGACAGCAGACTGATAGCAGACTGACAGCAGACTGATAGCAGACTGACAGCAGACTGACAGCAGACTGATAGCAGACTGACAGCAGACTGACAGCAGACTGACAGCAGACTGACAGTAGACTGATAGTAGACTGACAGCAGACTGACAGCAGACTGACAGCAGACTGACAGTAGACTGATAGCAGACTGACAGCAGACTGACAGCAGACTGACAGCAGACTGACAGCAGACTGACAGCAGACTGCAGACTGACAGTAGACTGATAGTAGACGACAGCAGACTGACAGCAGACTAGCAGATGAAGCAGACTGACAGTAGACTGATAGTAGACTGACAGCAGACTGACAGCAGGACTGACAGCAGACTGGACAGTAGACTGATAGTAGACTAGCAGACACTGACTGATAGCAGACTGACAGCAGACTGACAGCAGACTGACAGCAGACTGACAGTAGACTGATAGTAGACTACTGGAAGGGTCTTCTGAAGAGACAGAACCAGCCATCAAGCTTTTAAAGCAGACTCAAGTGAAAGAGTAAAGGAAGCTGTAATCATCAGTCTACCTCTGGCCCCGCCCTCAAACTGCACGCTGCCCGGCTACTCTCGCCCAGTTTGTTTCGGCATGTTCCTGAACCTTTTCTGTGTTAATTTTATTTATTAACACGTTTTCTGTGTTAATAAAGCTGCATGTCGAGGAGTCGTTTTAAGGAGAGACTACAACTGCTTATATGTACGTAACGACTGTGGTGTCCGTGGTCGTCCCCCCCCCGCCGATGTCAGGGTGAGGCGCTGACTGACGGAGCCGCTGAGGTTCAGCAGCTCAGTCGTCGCTGAAAGTAAAAAGCAGCGTAACGTTCTGGTAGATGGCAGCTCCCAGCAGCTCTCTGTCATCAGCGGAGCGTGGGAGGCAGAGCTGATTGAGTGGCCAGTTGGCAGTCAAAAACAAATTTCTTTTAGACTCTTTGTTAAAGAAAAAAAAGAGAGAGAGAGAAAAAATGTCATTAACATACACCTCCGTCTGTGATGGATGATGATGTAACCTCCACTTTTCATAACTCCATATTAAGCAGATGTGCAGAGGAGCCAAAAGGGTTCAATAAATCCAACAACAGAAGCCAGCTGGACACCAACCAACCCTCCATCACGCCGACAACCTCAGTCCTCAAGAAGAGACGCTGTCTGAAATGGAAATAACAACATTTAAAAAAATCAAAGGTTGAAGGTGAGACATTTGACCACTTAATGGAACATACCGGCTCATTTTGACTTCAATGGATCACAGTCTGGAAAAGTGAATGAAACACCTGCAGGAGCATGTTTAGCCAATCAGGTTACTTGTTATCTGTGAAGCCACACAGTTGAGGAACTGGTGGAGGAACGCTGCAACCACAACCAGAGACAACAATGTTCCTCAGAGATAAATGATGCACAGCAGGTGATGTCATCAGACGGTTCTGGGAATGAGGAGAAATCTCTGTATGACCTGGGACGAGGCTTAATTCTGTAATGAAGATCACTGCATGGGCTCCACCAGTATGACCTCCACCAGTATGACCTCCACCAGTATGACCTCCAGTATGACCAGTATACCTAGACCTCCACCAGGACCTCCACCAGACCCCTCCACCAGTACCCTCCACCAGACCTACCTCCACCAGACCTGACCTCACCAGTATGACCTCCACCAGTATGACCTCCACCAGTATGACCCCACATGACCTCCACCACCAGACCTCCACCAGTTGACCTCCACCAGTACCTGACCTCCACCAGTATGACCTCCACCAGCAGTTGACCTCCACCAGGACCTCCACCAGTAGACCCCACCAGATGACCTCCACCAGTATGACCTCCACCAGTGACTCCACCCATGACCTTCCACCAGTAGACCTCCACCAGACCAGACCCACCATATGACCCAGTATGCCTCCACCAGTATGACCTCCACCAGTGACCTCCACCAGTATGACCTCCACCAGTATGACTTCCACCAGTATGACCTCCACCAGTATGACCTCCACAGTAGACCTCCACCAGTATGACCTCCACAAGTATGACCTCCACCAGTACCTCCCGACCTCCACCAGCAGACCTCCACCAGTATGACCTCCACCAGTATGACCTCCACCAGTATGAACTCCACCAGTATGACCTTCCACCAGTATGACCTCCACAATGCCAGTACCAGTATGACTCCACCAGTAGACCTCCACCAGTATGACCTCCACCAGTGACCTGACCGCCACCAGATGACCTCCACAGCAGACCCCCACCAGTATGACACCACCTCCACACAGTATGACCTCACCAGTATGACCTCCCACCAGTATAACCTCCACCAGCATGACCTCCACCAGTATGACTCCACCAGACCTCCACCAGAGTATGACCTCCACCAGTATGACCTCCACCAGTATGACCTCCACCAGTATGACCTCCACCAGTAGCCTCCACAGTATGACCTCCACCAGTATGACCTCCACCAGTATGACCTGTAGACCTCACCAGTATGACCTCCACCAGTATGACCTCCACCAGTATGACCTACCCAGCAGACCTCCACCAGTATGACCAGTATCCACCAGTATCTCCACACACCAGTATCCACCACCCCACCAAGACCTCCACCAGTACACCAGTATGACCTCCAGTATGACCAGAACCTCCAGACCTCCACATGACCTCCAGTATGGAGGGTATGACCAGTATGACCTCCAACCATGACCACCTTCCACCAGTATGACCTCACCAGTCCACCAGTATGACCTCCACCAGTATATAGGGACCTCCACCAGTATGACCCAACAGTAGGACCTCACCAGTATGACCTCCACCAGATGACTGACTCCCAGTATGACCTGACAGTATGTATGTATGACCTACGCCAGTATGATCCACCACCACCAGTATGAGACCAGTATGACCTCCACCAGTATGACCTCCAACAGTATGACCTCCAACAGTATGACTCCGCCAGTATGACCTCCACCAGAGATACCTCCACCAGTAGACCTCCAACCTCCACAGTATGACCTCCAACAGTATGACCTCCACCAGTATGGACCTCCAACCGTATGACCTCCAACATGACCTCCCCATGACCTCCACCAGTATGACCTCCACCAGTAGACCTCACAGTATGACCTCCACCAGTATGACCTCCGCCAGGACCTCCACCAGTAGACCTCCACCAGTATGACCTCCACCAGTCCCACCAGTATGACTCCACCAGTATGACCTCACCTCCACCAGTAGACTCCACCAGTATGACCTCCCAGTATGACCTCCACCAGTATGACAGTATGACCTCCACCAGTATGACCACCAGTGACCAGGACCTCACCAGTATGACCTCCAACAATATGACCTCACCAGTATGACCTCCACCAGTATGACCTCCACCAGTAGACCTCCACCAGCAGACCTCCACCAGTATGACCTCCACCAGCATGACCTCCACCAGTATGACCTCCACCAGTATGACCTCCACCAGTAGACCTCCACCAGCATGACCTCCACCAGTATGACCTCCACCAGCATGACCTCCACCAGTATGACCTCCACCAGTATGACCTCCACCAGCAGACCTCCACCAGTATGACCTCCACCAGTATGACCTCCACCAGTATGACTCCACCAGTATGACCAGTATGACCCACCAGACCTCCACCAGGACCTTCCACCAGTATGACCTCCACCAGATGACCTCCACCAGCATGACCTCCACCAGCAGTACCTCCACCAGCAGTACCTCCACCAGTATGACCTCCACCAGTATGACCTCCACCAGTATGACCTCCACCAGTATGACCTCCACCAGTATACCTCCACCATGTCCACCAGTATGACCTCCAACAGTATGACCTCCACCAGTATGACCTCCACCAGTAGACCCTCCACCAGTATGACCTCCACCAGTATGACCTCCACCAGCAGACCTCCACCAGTATGACCTCCACCAGTATGACCTCCACCAGTATGACCTCCACCAGTATGACCTCACCAGTATGACCTTCCACCAGTAGACTCCACCAGTATGACCTCCCAGTATATGACCCCACCAGTATGACTCCACCAGTAGTCCACCAGTATGACCTCCACCAGTATGACCTCCTCCAGTATGACCTCCACCAGCAGGACCTCCACCAGCAGGACCTCCACCAGCAGGACCTCCACCAGTATGACCTCCACCAGTATGACCTCCACCAGTAGACCTCCACCAGTATGACCTCCACCAGTATGACCTCCACCAGTATGACCTCCACCAGTAGACCTCCACCAGTATGACCTCCACCAGGACCTCCACCAGCAGACCTCCACCAGTATGACCTCCACCAGTATGACCTCCACCAGTATGACCTTCCACCAGTATGACCTCCACCAGTATGACCTCCACCAGTAGACCTCCACCAGTATGGACCTCCCCAGTATGACCTCCACCCCCAGTATGACCTCCACCAGTGACCTTCACCAGTGACCTCCACCAGTATGACCTCCACCAGTACGACCTGACCTCCACCAGTATGACCCTCCACCAGCAGGACCTCCACCAGTATGACCCCACCAGTATGACCTCCACCAGTATGACCTCCACCAGTATGACCTCCACCAGTATGACCTCCACCAGTATGACCTCCACCAGTATGACTCCACCAGTATGACCTCACCAGTATGACCTCACCAGTATGACTCCACCAGTATGACCTCCACCAGTTATGACCTCCACCAGTATGACCTCCACCAGTATGACCTCCACCAGCAGGACCTCCACCAGTATGACCTCCACCAGTATGACCTCCACCAGTATGACCCACCAGTATGACCTCCACCAGTAGACCTCCACCAGTATGACCTCCACCAGTATGACCTCCACCAGTATGACCTCACCAGTATGACCTCCACCAGTATGACCTCCACCAGTATGACCTCCACCAGTAGACCTCCACCAGTAGACCTCCACCAGTATGACCTCCACCAGTAGACCTCCACCAGTATGACCTCCACCAGTAATGACCTCCACCAGTATGACCTCCACCAGTATGACCTCCACCAGTAGACCTCCACCAGTATGACCTCCACCAGTATGACCTCCACCAGCAGTAGACCTCCACCAGTAGACCTCCACCAGTATGACCTCCACCAGTATGACCTCCACCAGATGACTCCACCAGTATGACCTCCCCAGTATGACCTCCACCAGTAGACCTCCAGTACAGTAGACCTCCACCAGCAGACCTCCACCAGCAGCTCCAGTCCCAGACAGGTGGACCAACCAATAAAACCAGTAATGTTTTCATTTTTATTTCTCCAGTTCTAATATTAAACAGCAGCGTTGGAAGAAACATGATTAAATAAATAAAGTTTACTTTATTTCTTTACTGCAGGAAAACAGTGACGTCTGATCTACATTGAAAGAGCAACTAGTTCACTGCGCCGGAGCTTCTGGGAAATCTGGCGTCAGCCTTATCAGTCAGGATATCTGTCAGCCTTTACTGACTCCATTAGGATCTATTTATACCCGGAGCTTCACTGATACGGACTCATGGTTCTGCTGGTGCCGACCCGCTACACGAGCCCAGGAGATGTCACAGCGCGCTGCAGCCTGGTCACCTGGTTACCTGGTTACCTGGTGATCAGTCACCTGGTTAAAAGAGATCCAGGGTAGAAGACACTGACCACCAGGACTGAGGTTGGTTGGACCTCCTCCACCGATACGATCAGGTGATCCTGTTAAAAAACTAACTCGGTTCTGACTCGGTTCTGTCCTCCGTATCTGGAGTCGGACCAAAGCACCTGTTTGACTCTGTGTCTTTAAATCACTAATGTTTGTGGGAAAGTTGAACATTTTCTAAATATTGAAATGTTTATAATAAAAAAAAAATTTAGTCATAAACCAGAAATTTTAAAATCACAATTTTTGGACAAAAATTTGATTTTTTTCTGTAGAATTCATGTTTTTGTTGTAAAAATCCTTTATGTTTTTGACTCACATAATCAAGACTTTTAACTTAATTTTGCAATTTTTTTTGTAAAATTGATTTTGAAAAATCAGAACTTTTACATAAGATTATGACTTTATGTCCTAAAGAAATTATATTTTTGTTGTAAAATCACAATTTTTTTTAAAATCAAAACTTTGTCATAAAAAATAAATTGAGCAAAATCATGATTTTTTTTTTTTTACATTAAATCACAATTTTGTGTCCTAAAGATCACAAATTGAGAAAACTTTGCAACTTTGACAAAAAAAAATCTCACAATTTATCGTAAAATTGTGGCCACTGTAGAATTTGTTTTTCCTGCATTTTTTTTTTGGTAAAAATCATGATTTTGTGTGAAATCATAAATCTTTTGGTTTGAAATCATGATTTGTGAAATCATGATTTAAAAAAAAAAAATCATGATTCTTTTGTAAAAATCACGATTTTTAGTGGAATCGTGTCCTTTGTAAAATCATGATTTCTTTTGTAAAATGTGATTTTTTTTTCCTGCGTTTTTTTTGGTAAAAATCATGATTTTGTGTGAATTCATAAATCTTTTGGTTTGAAATCATCATTTGTGAAATCATGATTTAAAAAAAAATCATGATTCTTTTGTAAAAATCATGATTTTTAGTGGAATCGTGTCCTTTGTAAATTCGTGATTTCTTTTGTAAAATGTGATTTTTTTTTCCCTGCATTTATTTTTGTAAAAATCATGATTTTGTATGAATTCAAAATCTTTTGGTCTGAAATCATGATTTGTGAAATCATGATTTAAAAACAAATCATGATTCTTTTGTAAAAATCACGATTTTGACGTTTGGAATCATGTCAACTTTTTAAAAATTTTTTAAAATTACCATTTTATCTTAAATATATGTTTTTGTTTACAAATCACGACTTTGAGTGAATTTGCGTTTTTGTTGTAAATAAATAAATCAATAAATAAATCCGTGGAGTGAGAGTGACGTCAGACTGCTGCTTTGATGGCGAGACAGGTGCGCCACGGTTGTTCAGCAGAAAGAACACCTGTCAGGGCCAAAGGGGGCGGAGCTTGAGCGCCACCTGGAGTCTACCTGCGCACGAGTCTGCTGATTACGGTGAACTGGAGCGAGTTGGAGTACAGTTTGGACCGGAATAACATTTAAGTTTGTAAAGCGCCTGCAGACGGTTTTGTTCCGAACCGGCAGGTTGCAGGTGCCGCGGATCCGACCGGACAGAAATCCGCCCCCGGAGGGTTCGTTTGTTCTTCTTCTCGTTAGCGCGTGAACTCTCGGATCCACCTTAAAAACAGGAACAGGGGGGTAATCCCGGGCTGGTCCCTCCCCCCCCTCTCAGTGGCCCTGCTCGGGGAAGGCCGTCGGTCCGACCGTTGGAGCTCGTTCCTGCCGTCCAGACCCCCCCCAGGGCCCCTCAACACCCGCACCAACACCGGTCCTCGTTAACCGGATCTGCTCTTCCAGCGGAGGCGGGGAGGGTCTTCCTCCCCCTGTTTTCTCCTTAAAAAGAGAGAGAGGAAAAAAAAAAAAAAAAAAAAAGAAAAAAACCCCGGATTGATTTGTGACTGATTCTGGATCTGGTTTGTGTTTCGTCCTCGGGCGGGAGGGGGGGGAGGCTGCCTTTTGCGGGACCAGAACCGACGCCGTTACCGATGCGGATCCACTAAGAAAGTGATTTAAACGTCGGAACAAAAGGCAAGTTGAAGATTTTTTTTTTTTTTTTTTTTTTTGCCCCCTCCCACACGGTCTGTTGCTGCTTTTTTTTTCACCCCCCCCCCCACCCCTCCCTGCAGTTGTCAAGTCGGTGCCCTGTTGGGAAATGGGCAAAGCCGAGTGAAGACGCTGCCCTGCCGTTCACCGACACCGACACCGACTCGGGACGTGATTTGGACCAGGTTCTCCGGGAAGGTAGGCTGCCGTCTGCGCATTTTTAACTTTTAAACTGACGTGCTTCCCGTCCCGCTCTGCGGCGGCTGGAATCAGGAAACCCGACATCGTTAACGCACCGGAGACGGTTAAAGTGGCGTTTTGACGTGGTTTTCTCTTTCTTTCTTTCTTTTTTTTTTTTTTTCCTGTTCCTACTTGTCCGCACTGCTGTTCAGCATCCGGGTAACGAGCTTTAAAAATAAAGAATAAGAATCTTGACAGCCACTTATTCACAACTACGGGCAAATGTTGGATTATCCACAGGTGTGACCGCGCGGATAACTCGTCCAAGGGCACGGTGGCGTTTGCGTGGATGTGTTAAATCACGGATCGGTGCTCGGGAGGAGGGGGGGGGGAGGGCGCCTCGTTCCTCCCCGGTCGTCCCGGCGGTGCGCGCGGCTCCAGCCGCGGCTCCTTCACGAGCCTCCGCCGCGGAGTGAACCGCGCCAGCCTGCGTGGCTCCGAGTTGAGTTGGAACACGGGGGGGGCCAGAGCGGGACACCGCGACCCCCGTTTGGACCGAGACGCGGACCCGCTCGCGGAATCGCTCTCGATTTTCCTGAAACTTCCGAACCCGCAGCCCTCGTCGTGGTTCGTCTCGTTCCGGCGGCCAGACCGCGGCTCGGTAGTTTGGTAAAGTTGTCTTTTTGCCGAAACGAGGTCTTTTGGCGCCGTAGAGGCACGCCGAATTGAAGGGACGCTTCCTCCGGTTTCGCCCGGGGGGGTTGAGACCCGAAAATGTGAACGTTGACCGACTAATTGGGGAAATGTAACCTAAATGGCCGCAACCTGAACGGAAGTCTGGGCGCGAGTCTGGACGGGCGGCGCGGCGGCGCGGACCGCCTGCTGCAGGCGGAGGCTGCGCGGAGGGAACCGGGTCGCCTGCGGATGTCTGCAGACAGTCCCCCCCCCCCCCCTCCCCCCCCCCCCCCCCTTTTTTTTATTATTTATTTCTGCGGCTGCTGCAGTGGCCTGGTCCGGTGGCGACGTTAGTGACGTGTACTTGTGGAATCACGGAGGTGTCCTCCCCGCTGCCGTGAAGGCTGCGCCCGCAGGACGAGCTCGTTGAGCCGGGGTGGCTCCCTCACATTTCGCGGTGTCAGTGGTGCTTCTGCTTTTCAGGATGGGGGGGGGGGACCTTTTTGCCGAGTGGGTTTTGTATTAATTAACGGCAGTTTGGCACATGGAGAACCGTCCTTACGTCATCTGCTGTGATGGGCGGATGAGCCTCTGCTTCTTCTTCCCTTTCTTCCTCTCCTCTCGTTTCATCCATCTCCTCCTCCTCCTCCTCCTCTCGTCTCCGGCTGGGTGTGTCCTGCCTTATTGCGTTAGGAAGGAGGGGTGCTGGTGAGGGAGAGGGAGGGGGAGGGGGGGGGATCCCGCGTCTTGGCTCTTGGTGACTCCTCCTCAGCTTTTGACCTCCAAAGGAGGGCAGGCTCCTCTCCTCCCTCTCCTCCCTCTCCTCCCTCTCCTTCCTCGTTGCTGCTCGTTTCACAGAAAGCGAAGCCCCTTGTGGAGAAAATCTGAAGCAGGGGAAACTTGAAACTGAACTGGAGCTGCGCTGGTGCCGTAGTCGAGGTTCTGGTCCATGTAGGTGATGCCATGTCGGACCCACAGAGACGTGAATCTGGGGTTTCCCAGCCTCCGCTGAAGGAGGCGCTCGCAGTATAATCGTTCAACATTGATGCAGTTAATTCACAGACTTGTCCTCCGTCTGGTTCCTCCGACAGTCTGGACCCGTCGGTCCGTTCACGTCTCTTTACGGTACCGGGACGGTGTGTCTCTGCTTCTCTGTTTGATTAAACGGCCCGTTAGGTTGGTCCTACAGGTGAGCTCCTGCACCTGGAGCTCCTGCTGCAGCTCCACGTCCGGACCTGGAGACCTTTCTGGCCCGGTTTTCCGGTGATCCGGTGCCACCGTGAGGCGGCGGGCGATGAGCGGGTGACTCAGCTGTTTTTCTGGGCCCTGAAGGCGGGAAGCGCTCCATTACTGCGCCTGCTCTCTCCGAACGCACTTCCTGTGCGGTTGCATCGCAGCAGGAACGATCTGGGAGCGTTTAATGGGTTCGGTCCAAATTAAAGTTGATTCGGATTCGACTCAGGTGCCCCGGTGCATGATGGGATGCCTGGCCCCGTGTGAACATCTGTGACTGACTCCATCTCCTGAGGTCTGTCGTTTCCATCCGTCTCCATGATTACACTGGATCTTATCTGACTTACATAAACACCAGTCCGTCAGGTGGGTCGGACCAGCGGACCGGCTGCTGCGGTTTCATTAAATCCCTCCGATAAAACCAACTTTTAACCGTTTTTGTTCCTGCGTGTTACGGGACGCCACCTACCGTCTCTGAGCGCTGCAGCTCATTAGCATGCAGCCAGTGAAACGAGAAGCTTCCAGATCCCACTGTCTTCTTCCTCCAGCTGCCTCTGGGTGCTGGTGGTGCTGGTGGTGCTGGTGGGGGAGGGGAGGGGAGGGGGAGGGGGGGGGACTACCTACAACTAATATCAACGTTGTGGAGCTCAAAGCTTGTTAGTCCTTCACTGCTGCATAGAAGAGAGCTGAGCGATTTTATCGCTTCAGCGATATATATCAATATTTTATCGAGTATCGATTTTTCAGCCGCAGGTATCAATATTCTAAACTTCTTTCTAAACCCCCGTGTCCCACCTTTAAAAGCTTACAAGCAACAATTTGCACTGTTCAAATAAATGAAACTATTTTTCTCAACGCATCTTTTATTCATTTTGTCAGCCATATAATGTGTAATTGATGCTTTCAGTTCAATAAATTCAAACAGTCATTGGAACACTCACAAGATGTCACCAAAATCACTTAAAATCTTTCAGAAAATGATTTAATGTATTGTCAGATGAATATCGATATATATCGAGTATCGTAGTGCTGGGCGATATGGAAAAAAAATCATATATCACGATATGGACTATTTTATATCACGATAACGATATATATCACGATATACCATAATAAAGTATGTTTTGAAAAAAATGTCATTGCTTACTTTTCAACTTTATTTTGAAAGGACATTTAGCTGAACTGTCAAATTGATAAAATTAGGTTAGAAACGATAGAAGAGAAATGGCACGATATACACTTTTCTATCGTCCCCACTAGTGCTGGACGATATGACGATACATATCGTGGGGACGATAGAAAAGTGTATCGTGCCATTTCTCTTCTATCGTTTCTAACCTAATTTTATCAATTTGACAGTTCAGCTAAATGTCCTTTCAAAATAAAGTTGAAAAGTAAGCAATGAAATTTTTGTCAAACCTTTCAGAGAATAACTGAAAACATACTTTATTATGGTATATCGTGATATATATTGTTATCGTGATATAAAAATAGTCCATATCGTGATATGATTTTTTTCCATATCGCCCAGCACTAGTGTATCGTATTGTATTGAAAGATTAGTGTATCGCTACAGCCCTAGCATACAGTAACTGGCCTGGACCTGGACCGGCCCAGTGGGAGTACTGGTGGTGCGTAGCTCCAGGGTGGTCCGGTTGCCGGAGCCGGATTAACGTATGTCTGGGGCTCCACATTCCTCTGAAGGAGAAACTCCACCGTCCTGAGAACTGGTCGGGTTTTGTTTCTGTCCCGAAGGTCCGGTGGAGGTGGGGGGTCCTCCTGGTTTGGACCTGGTGATCCAGAGCCGTGAGGAGCGCCGTGGCGTCCCTCTCCGTGCGCCGTGACTCTGCCCTCTCGCTCTGAAGGTTAATGTCGTGCGTTTTTAATAACGCTGAAATGTGTTTCTGTAAAGTGGAGCTCGGGGGAAGGTGGCCTACATCCGAGCAGATTAGTTGATCCCTTATATGACTGCCGGACCAGACGTTCTGAACCCGTTCAGCGCTTCCACAGATGTTCACCTGCAGGTGCGTCAATCAGGCTCCCAACCAGGAACAGAACCACATCTGGTTCTGTTCCTGGTTGGGACGGAACCACGTCTCCAGGTGTTGGACGTCCTGACGTCCCCTCAGTTCGTTTTTAAAAGCACGTTTTAAGGCTCAGGCTAGTTTTTAAATGTCCCGTGTCAGGGCGGATCCTGACGGATCTGTTCTGGCAGCGACAGCGACGATGTCTGGACCAACGGCGGCCAGCTGAGCCGCCGCTGACGGTGGAAGTTTTTCGTGGAAGTCGTTCAGACAGAAAGCACTTAACGAAATGAGTCCTGGCACTGGGCTGATGAGAGGAGGATGTGATTGGGTCTCCACTGACCTCCACGGGCTGGGACCGGGAGAACCGGGAGAACCGGGACAACGTATAGGCTGATTAAAAAACCGCAGTAATGGAATCAGAGTTTAACGGTTGTTGATCTGTTTGTAGAATCGGTTCGCGTCTCTTTTAGTCTAAATTCTGTAAATATTCAACCAACAGCATCCTGCTGCAGCTCACGTCATTCAGGAAAACTCAGTGCGTTTACATGGGAAGTTTAATTCCTCTTTAATTCAGAATTAAAGTTAAAGCCGAATAAAAGTTACCATGTAAACACTTAATTCCATATGAAAATGTCAATTCCAAATTAAACTTAATTCCGAAGTAAGTGGCTGGTTTATTCCCATTTTAATTCCGAATTAAGTAATTCCGCGGTCATGTTTACACTTATTCCTGTTTAAATTAATTCCCGTCTTTCTGCGCATGCTAGTTCTCTTGCCCGTCTGCCGCCATGACGCTTATATTCCGCCCTGGGCTTGTTTTCAAAACAAATTTTCAAAATGGCAGCACGCAGTAAACGGTGGTCAAGAGCAGAAGTGATTTATTTAATAAAAAGCTTGGAGGAACTGGAAATAATTAAAAGAACAGATGGCAGGAAACATAAAAATTGTGAGCTTTTCAAAGCGGCCAGGTTAAATGAAGGAGGTTTCACAGATAGAGACGCCACCCAGGTCAAAAATAAGTGGAATGTTGTTGCTAACCGAGTTGTTAGCTAAGTTTGTTTTCTTCCGGTAGACGTAAAGACGTCCCCCCCCATCCAATCAGAACCCTTCCCAACCCCCAGACCTAAAGCAGAGTTGGATAAAGCCTGAACAAATGTGTTTTCCATGTAAACCTTAATTCGGAATTACTATTTCCATGTAAACTCGAAGGAAAATAGTTTAATTCAGAATTATTTAATTCCTAATTATTAATTCCGACGTAAAAAACATCATGTAACCGCAGCCACTGTTTTTAAAGGAGGCATCTCCAACATGAACCTGTTTTTGAATCCCACTGACGACCAGGATCTCCTTATGTGGCAGAGCGCCGGCACTGTGATTGCTCTACCGACTGCTAGAGGCCATTGTGGTTGCTCTGTCGACAGTTGGGGGCAGTTGTGGTTGCTATACCAACCGCTATTAAAGCATGCTGCAGTTGCTCTATCAACCATCAGCTATCTGTCGATAGCTAGGGATTCCTCTACCTCTACCAACCGCCCACCACCGCCCACCAGATGCTACGGGAGTTGCTCAGCCGACAGTTTAAGGCTGCTGTAGTTGCTCTACCAACCGCTAGAGGCAGTTGCCTTAATGCTCTACCGACTGCTACAGGCTGTCGCGGTTGCTCTGTTGACCACTAGAAGATATTGGATTGCTCTGCCAACTGCTAGAGAATATTGGGTTTGTTCTTCTGACCGTTAGAGCAACTGCAGTTTGCTCTATCGACCATTAGGCAGATGTGGTTGCTCTGTCGGTAGATAAAGGTTGCAGATGTGGCTGCTATACTGACCACCAGAGAATACCGGAGTTGCTCAGCTGATCGCTTGAGGTTGCTGTGGTTGCTCTACCAATCGCTAGAGGTAGTTGCTTGCTTGATGCTCTACCGACCACTAGAGGCTGCCGTAGTTGCTCTGTCAACAGCTAGATGATTCTGGGATTGCTCTACGACTGCTAAAGGTTTTTGCGGTTGCTCTGTTGACAGTTAGATGTTGCTCTATTGACTGGATGTTATTGTGGTTGCTCTGCTGACTGCTAGGGACTGTTGTAGTTGCTCTACGAGCCGCCGGAGGTTCCTGCGGTTGCTCTATGCTCTACCAACAGCTAGAGGCTGTTGCGTTTGCTCTACTGATCTGCAGATTTCATTGTGGTTGCTCTACTGACCAATAGGGGTTGCTCTACCAACAGCTAGAGGCTGTTGCGTTTGCTCTACTGATCTGCAGATTTCATTGTGGTTGCTCTACTGACCAACAGGGGTTGCTCTGGTTGCTCTACCAACAGCTAGAGGCTGCTGCGTTTGGTCTACTGATCTGCAGATTTCATTGTGGTTGCTCTACTGACCAACAGGGGTTGCTCTGGTTGCTCTACCAACAGCTAGAGGCTGTTACGTTTGCTCTACTGATCTGCAGATTTCATTGTGGTTGCTCTACTGACCAATAGGGGGTTGCTCTGGTTGCTCTACCAACAGCTAGAGGCTGTTGCGCCTGCTCTACTGATCTGCAGATTTCATTGTGGTTGCTCTACTGACCAATAGGGGTTGCTCTGGTTGCTTTACCAACAGCTAGAGGCTGTTGCGTCTGCTCTACTGATCTGCAGATTTCATTGTGGTTGCTCTACTGACCAATAGGGGTTGCTCTGGTTGCTCTACCAACAGCTAGAGGCTGCTGCGGTTGCTCTACTGATCTGCAGATTTCATTGTGGTTGCTCTACTGACCAATAGGGGTTGCTCTGGTTGCTCTACCAACAGCTAGAGGCTGCTGCTGTTGCTCTACTGATCTGCAGATTTCATTGTGGTTGCTCTACTGACCAACGGGGGTTGCTCTGGTTGCTCTACCAACAGCTAGAGGCTGCTGCGGTTGCTCTACTGGTCACTAGGGTCCAGCCTCCATTGACCTTCGTATTAAAATGTTCAATAGGTAAAATGATAAACTATACATTTATGTACGGGGGGCGGGGTCTTCTGATTGGCAGCCTCTGATTGGCCAGAGCTCCACTAGTCCTGGTTTCAGATGTTGTTTGATGGCATTCTGACAGATTTGATCAGAACGGTTACAATTAATAATTAGCATCATAGGTCATCAGGCGGGTTTGCAACGTGGCACTTGAGTCATTGTTCAGGAAACATGACGTCACAGAGGGTTTGTCCAGTTCTTCTTCTATGTTCTGTGTCTGCTGGAGGTTTCAGGGTTCATTCATGAGCCAGGACTGTTCTAGAAGATAAACTCATCAAACTGTTACGGTAATAAAGTGATCAGTAACTTTTATAACGTTAAAAAGATGTTTTCTGCATCATAACGCAAACAGAGAGAAGAACGGGAGGAAAAGAAACATCTTTTTCTCCAGATCAGATTTATTTGATAAAAATCAGAATTTAATGAACAAATTCTTCCAAAATAAAGGCCGAAGTTTTAAATGTTAATTGTTGCCCAAATGATTTACCTGGACGGGGGCTCTGTCAGGTGAGATGGGTGAGAGTTCCTCAAAGCTCAGCGTCGTCTTCTGACCTGCGTCCAGGCTGAGGTCCAGCTGCTCCTGGTCCAGATGTTCCTGGTCCAGCTGCTCCTGGTCCAGATGTTCCTGGTCCAGATGTTCCTGGTCCATGTTCCTGGTCCAGATGTTCCTGGTCCAGCTGTTCCTGGTCCAGCTGCTCCTGGTCCAGCTGTTCCTGGTCCAGCTGCTCCTGGTCCAGATGTTCCTGGTCCAGCTGTCCTGTCCAGCTGTTCCTGGTCCAGCTGTGTTCCTGGTCCAAACTGTTCCTGGTCCAGCTGTTCCTGGTCCAGCTGCTCCTGGTCCAGCTGCTCCTGGTCCAGCTGCTCCTGGTCCAGCTGCTCCTGGTCCAGATGTTCCTGGTCCAGATGTTCCTGGTCCAGCTGCTCCTGGTCCAGCTGTTCCTGGTCCAGCTGTTTCTGGTCCAGCTGCTCCTGGTTCAGATGTTCCTGGTCCAGCTGCTCCTGGTCCAGATGTTCCTGGTCCAGCTGCTCCTAGTCCAGCTGCTCCTGGTTCAGATGTTCCTGGTCCAGCTGCTCCTGGTCCAGATGTTCCTGGTCCAGCTGCTCCTGGTCCAGCTGTTCCTGGTCCAGCTGCTCCTGGTCCAGCTGCTCCTGGTCCAGCTGCTCCTGGTCCAGCTGCTCCTGGTCCAGCTGCTCCTGGTCCAGCTGCTCCTGGTCCAGCTGCTCCTGGTCCAGCTGTTCCTGGTCTAGCTGTTCCTGGTCCAGCTGTTCCTGGTCCGGCTGTTCCTGGTCCGGCTGTTCGTGGTCCAGATGTTCCTGGTCCAGATGTTCCTGGTCCAGATGTTACTGATCCAGATGTTCCTGGTCCAGCTGCCGTGAGTCGTCACGAAGGCAGGAAGTCACGTTTCTGAGCATCGCTGTGACCTCACAGACCGGATCTACACTGAAGCGGTCTGAGATCTGGATCCAGGTTCTGGATCCAGGTTCTGGATCCAGGTTCTGGTTTGTCCCTAAAGCTGATGAGCAGTGATCCTGTCGAGGCTCCAAGTCTGAACTACATCTCAGTGAAACGTTGACCACGTCAGTAAACGGGTTTTTAAACTGGACTCATGGTACCGGGCAGCGAGCTCCCATCAGCTGCAGCGTCGTCGCGGCAACAGATGCAGAACTTGGATGATTAAATTTGTGCAGCCAGCGACTTCGACAAAGAACAACAGCAGCACAATGAATCCGTCTTTCACCATCTACATTCCTGAGCCCTGAGGTGGACCGGCAGCCTGTCCAGGGTCCACCTGAGTCCACAGATCCAGACTGGACCTTGGTCCACAGTCGGTGTCCATCTGTCCCCTCTGAACCGACCGGATGGTAACCTGGACCTCCAGGTGAGGATCATTGATGTTCTGCTCCGTTTCCTGTCAGAGAAGCTCCAGATGCAGCGGTGACGACTGGTGCTGCCACCTGGAGGACAGTGTTGTCATGGTAACCACCGTTGTAAAATTTAAATGGGTAGGAAAAAAAATCGACTTTATGAGAAAAACACTGAAAATAATTGATGGTGAGTCTGTTTTTATGTCCAGCTGCTGGAGGAAAACAGTCAGAACCGCTGGACGTGGACTGATGGAGACCAGGCGGGAACGCCCCTCTGGACCGGAGCTGGACCGGAAACGCCCCTCTGGACCGGAGCTGAACCGGAGCTGGACCGGAAACGCTCCTCTGGACCGGAGCTGGAGTGGAAACGCCCCTCTGGACCGGAGCTGGGCCGGGAACGCCCCTCTGGTCCGGAGCTGTACCGGGAACGCCCCTCTGGTCTGGAGCTGGACCGGGAACGCCCCTCTGGTCCAGAGCTGGACCGGGAACGCCCCTCTGGACTGCAGCTGGACCGGAAACGCTCCTCTGGACCGGAGCTGGAGTGGAAACGCCCCTCTGGACCGGGAACGCCCCTCTGGACTGCAGCTGGAGTGGAAACGCCCCTCTGGACCGGGAACGCCCCTCTGGACTGCAGCTGGAGTGGAAACGCCCCTCTGGTCTGGAGCTGGACCCGGAACGCTTCTCTGGACCGGAGCTGGACCGGGAACGCCCCTCTGGACCGGAACTGAACCAGAGCTGGACTGGAAGAGACCCTCTAGACCGGAGCTGGACTGGGAACGACCCTCTGGACCGGAGCTGGACCGGGAACGCCCCTCTGGACCGGGAACGCCCCTCTGGACTGCAGCTGGAGTGGAAACGCCCCTCTGGTCTGGAGCTGGACCCGGAACGCTCCTCTGGACCGGAGCTGAACCGGAGCTGGACCGGGAACGCCCCTCTGGACCGGAGCTGGCCCGGGAACGCCCCTCTGGACTGCAGCTGGACTGCTGTTCTGCTGTTCTGCGGTGATGGTGGTTGCCGTGACTCGTGGCTCTTGGATGCTCCTGTATGAGTCATCATGTAAAGACCGCCCCGCCCTGCTGTGATTGGTTCTGTACCAGTGGGGATGAATCGGACCAGAACCGGACCCATTCCAGGAGATGGAACTTCTCCAGGAAGTGCTGGGGTTTAGCTGGTCAGATGAAGTGTCTTCACCTCCTCCCTCTGCCGTCGCCGTGACGTCAGCTGTCCATCAGGAGGCTCCTCCTCCTCCTCCTCCAGCCGCTGGTGTCGTTTCCAGCTGCTACAGCAGAACAGATTTTAATATTCGGTGAAGTGTGGAAACCCCAGACTCTGATCCATCAGAGCAGTTGCTCTTATGTAAGTCCTCATCCATCATTAATGGCTGCAGTGCAGCTGTTGGAGCTCAGTCCTGTTTAGGACGCTCCGGTCCGGTCCGCTCCGGTCCGGTCCGGTCCGCTCCGCTCTGCAGGTGCTGGAGGGTTTAATGGAGCTGTTGGCCTTCATCATTATTTTATTACCTCAGCTGGGTGAAGGAGACCCCGCCCCTCTGTGAAGGACCGCCACGCCTGCCTGTTATTGTTTCACCCTTTTACTTTTTAAATTCACCTTTAACCAGAGGATTCGGTCCGACGCCAAATACCAGAATCAGCTCTGGTCCGGACCAGCTCTCCGGACCGGGCCGGCTCTCTGGGGCCCGGTCATGTGAGGACACATCAGCGACGAGCTCCAGATGTCACACAACAGTTGAGACGAGACCACTGGTGGATCTCTGGACCAGAGTGAGTCCGTGCAGGAGACACTCCACGGCTGGACTCCCATCATGCACCTGGAGTCTTGCCGGTGTCCCGTGTGGACGCCTCTGGACCGCTGTCGCTCTGAGACAGCGAGCAGGACGGAGGAGTCTGATGAGCTCTGACGTGCAGTCACATTTTATCAAATCAGCTTATCCAATTAGGATCGGCTTTTATCGTTTCCAAAGCAACTTAAGTAATAAATAGGTAAGTCAAAGATTCAATTCAGCTCCATAATCACATTTGTTTGCTCATTACAGTTTTTATTAGTGTCCTAATAAACATTTAGAGCCTGTGGCTCGAAGCGGAAAATGAGATGAACAGCTGGAGATGTGAAATACCGATTAAAGACGTTTCTGACTCAAATAACAGAGGTCCAGATCCGGACCGAAAACGCTCCCTGATCCGGACCGAAGATCCTCCCTGATCCGGACCTAAGAGGCTCCCTGATCCGGACCGAAGACGCTCCCTGATCCGGACCGAAGACGCTCCCTGATCCGGGCCGGAGAGGCTCCCTGATCCGGACCGGAGAGGCTCCCTGATCCGGACTGAAGAGGCTCCCTGATCCGGACCGAAGAGGCTCCCTGATCCGGGCCGGAGAGGCTCCCTGATCCGGACCGGAGAGGCTCCCTGATCCGGACCGGAGAGGCTCCCTGATCCGGACCGGAGAGGCTCCCTGATCCGGACCGAGGATCCTCCCTGATCCGGACCGAAGACCTCCCTGATCCCTGATCCGGACCGAAGACGCTCCCTGATCCGGACCGAAGACGCTCCCTGATCCGGACGAAGACGCTCCCTGATCCGGACCGAAGACGCTCCTGATCCGGACCGAAGACCCTCCCTGATCCGGACCGAAGACCCCTCCCTGATCCGACCGAAGAGACGGACCGAAGACCCTCCCTGATCCGGACCGAAGACCCTCCCTGATCCGGACCGAAGACCCTCCCTGATCCGGACCGAAGACCCTCCCTGATCCGGACCGAAGACCCTCCCTGATCCGGACCGAAGACCCTCCCTGATCCGGACCGAAGACTCTCCCTGATCCGGACCGAAGACTCTTCCTGATCCGGACCGAAGAGGCTCCCTGATCCGGACCGAAGACTCTTCCTGATCCGGACCGAAGAGGCTCCCTGATCCGGACCGAAGACGCTCCCTGATCCGGACCGAAGACGCTCCCCGATCCGGACCGAAGAGGCTCCCCGATCCGGACCGAAGAGGCTCCCCGATCCGGACCGAAGAGGCTCCCCGATCCGGACCGAAGAGGCTCCCCGATCCGGACCGAAGAGGCTCCCCGATCCGGACCGAAGAGGCTCCCCGATCCGGACCGAAGAGGCTCCCCGATCCGGACCGAAGAGGCTCCCCGATCCGGACCGAAGACCCTCCCCGATCCGGACCGAAGACCCTCCCCGATCCGGACCGAAGACGCTACCCGTTCTGGACCGAAGATCCTCCCAGATCCGGACCGAAGATCCTCCCCGATCCGGACCGAAGACCCTCCCCGATCCGGACCGAAGACCCTCCCCGATCCGGACCGAAGACGCTACCCGTTCTGGACCGAAGATCCTCCCAGATCCGGACCGAAGATCCTCCCAGATCCGGACCGAAGATCCTCCCAGATCCGGACCGAAGATCCTCCCAGATCCGGACCGAAGACGCTCCCTGATCCGGACCGAAGACGCTCCCTGATCCGGACCGAAGACGCTCCCTAATCTGGATTTCTGACTCAAATAATGGAGGTCCAGATCCAGACTGAAGGCGCTCCCTGATCCGGACCGAAGATCCTCCCTGATCCGGACCGAAGAGGCTCCCTGATCCGGACCGAAGACGATCCCTGATCCGGAACGTAGATCCTCCCTGATCCGGACCGAAGAGGCTCCCTGATCCGGACCGAAGACGCTTCCTGATCCGGACCGAAGACTCTTCCTGATCCGGACCGAAGACGCTCCCTGATCCGGACCGAAGACTCTTCCTGATCCGGACCGAAGACGCTCCCTGATCCGGACCGAAGACGCTCCCAGATCCGGACCGAAGACGCTCCCAGATCCGGACCGAAGACGCTCCCTGATCCGGACCGAAGAGGCTCCTGATCCGGACCGAAGAGGCTCCTGATCCGGACGAAGACGCTCCCAGATCCGGACCGGAGAGGCTCCCTGATCCGGACCGGAGAGGCCCTGATCCGGACCGAAGAGGCTCCCTGATCCGGACCGAAGAGGCTCCCTGATCCGGACCGAAGAGGCTCCCTGATCCGGACCGAAGAGGCTCCCTGATCCGGACCGAAGAGGCTCCCTGATCCGGACCGAAGAGGCTCCCTGATCCGGACCGAAGAGGCTCCCTGATCCGGGCCGAAGAGGCTCCCTGATCCGGGCCGAAGAGGCTCCCTGATCCGGGCCGAAGAGGATCCCAGATCCGGGCCGAAGAGGCTCCCTGATCCGGGCCGAAGAGGATCCCAGATCCGGGCCGAAGAGGCTCCCTGATCCGGACCGAAGACCCTCCCTGACCCGGACCGAAGACGCTCCCTGACCCGGACCGAAGACGTTCCCTGATCCGGACCGAAGACGTTCCCTGATCCGGACCGAAGACGTTCCCTGATCCGGGCCGAAGAGGCTCCCAGATCCGGGCCGAAGAGGCTCCCTGATCCGGACCGAAGACGCTCCCTGATCCGGACCGAAGACCCTCCCTGATCCGGGCCGAAGAGGCTCCCAGATCCGGGCCGAAGAGGCTCCCTGATCCGGACCGAAGACGCTCCCTGATCCGGGAAAGACGTTCCTGATCCGGACCGAAGACGTTCCCTGATCCGGACCGAAGACGTTCCCTGATCCGGACCGAACACGACGCTCCCAGATCCGGACCGAAGACGCTCCCAGATCCGGACCGAAGACGCTCCCTGATCCGGACCGAAGACGCTCCCTGATCCGGACCGAAGACCCTCCCTGATCCGGACCGAAGACGCTCCCTGATCCGGACCGAAGACGCTCCCACATCCGGACCGAAGACGCTCCCACATCCGGACCGAAGAGGCTCCCTGATCCGGACCGAAGAGGCTCCCTGATCCGGGCCGAAGACGCTCCCTGATCCGGGCCGAAGACGCTCCCTGATCCGGACCGAAGACGCTCCCTGATCCGGACCGAAGACGCTCCCTGATCCGGACCGAAGACGCTCCCTGATCCGGACCGAAGACGCTCCCACCCCGATCCGGACCGAAGACGCTCCCACATCCGGACCGAAGACGCTCCCACATCCGGACCGAAGAGGCTCCCTGATCCGGACCGAAGAGGCTCCCTGATCCGGACCGAAGAGGTTCCCAGATCCGGACCGAAGACGCTCCCCGATCCGGACCGAAGAGGCTCCCCGATCCGGGCCGAAGAGGCTCCCCGATCCGGGCCGAGGAGGCTCCCCGATCCGGGCCGAGGAGGCTCCCCGATCCGGACCGAGGAGGCTCCCCGATCCGGGCCGAGGAGGCTCCCCGATCCGGACCGAAGACGCTCCCTGATCCGGACTGAAACCGAATCTGGATCGAAACGCAGTGGTTTAGAAATGCTTGACTCGTCCCTGAAATGTTAGTAACCGTCATCACAGATGGACACGACGTCTCTAGAGCTGTCCTCGTCCTCCTCGTACCCTGGAGATGGTTGTGGAGGACACGCTCCTCCTCCTCCGCTCTGAGGCCGGTTTGAACTTCGGCGGGTCACCTGGACGGCGTCTACCTGGATGGATGTGACCGGCTGAGCTGATGAGGACTGACTGGAGGTCCAGCCTGGTGGACGTCAGACGTCCCTGTGCTGGACGGACTCCAGAGACACCCGTGACTCTGTGAGGGCATTTCAGGTGGCGGGCTAGCTAGCTCATCTCTCCTCCACCGCCTGCTAGCGGCTGATAAAGCGCACGAGCGCTGCAGGAGAGCGAGTGTGGACCAGAGATTAGAGCTGATAACGGACTGGTTTCTGGTCCAGCCGGTCCTTCCAGGTCCAGCTGAGGACGCAGACGTGTTCCTGTAGATCTGGAGAAGAGCTGGGCGGCGGTTCAGAGCGATAAAGAGGGACACGCCTGGTTTCTGCAGGAGCGTTAGAACCCGTGAAGAGCCGCTCTGAGGCCTGAAGGCTGGGCGGCGCCGAGGGGCGGCGCCGAGGGGCGGCTCCTCCCAGAGACGTGGGTCAGGAGAGGACAGAGCAGATGGAGGACAGGTGGAGACCCGACAGGAAGTCGAGCCTCAGTGGTTTCCTCATGTTGTTCTGGCAGCAGCCAGAATTCACTTCCCTCTTTCAGCCAACAGGTGCTGCGAGTGTGTGTGTGTGTGTGTGCGTGTGTGTGTGTGTGTGTCGCCTCCTCATCTCTGAGTTGTTTTTAATTTAAGATCTGAAGGATCAAATGTTCAGAAACCGATTTTTAATCCAGAAGACTTCCAGATGTTCGTCCTGTGAGTCCAGCCAGGTGCGCTCAGTGTTTCTGACGCGCAGGTGCATAAAGATCTGCAGGTGGTCCGGTTAGCAGTCCGAGCTGAACCCGGCTGCTGCTTCAACCTGAGACCGGTGTCACCTGACACCTGCTGGCCCCTCCCACTGCTGCAGGTGTCAGGAAGCAGGCAGGTGAGCTTCAGGAGGAACATGATGTTCTGTGGTTGTCCTGCTGGTTCCTGGTTCCTGCTGGTTCCTGCTGGTGTCAGGGTTCCTGGTTCCTGGAGGTGTCTGGGTTTCTGCTGGTTCCTGGAGGTGTCTGAGTTCCTGGTTCCTGCTGGTGTCAGGGTTCCTGCTGGTTCCTGAAGGTGTCTGGGTTCCTGGTTCCTGCTGTTGTCAGGGTTCCTGGTTCCTGCTGGTTCCTGGTTTCTGGGGGTGTCTGGATTCCTGGTTCCTGCTGTTGTCAGGGTTCCTAGTTCCTGGAGGTGTCTGGATTCCTGGTTCCTGCTGGTTCCTGCTGGTGTCTGGGTTCCTGCTGGTTCCTGCTGTTGTCAGGGTTCCTGGTTCTTGCTGGTGTCAGGGTTCCTGGAGGTGTCTGGATTCCTGGTTCCTGCTGGTTCCTGCTGGTGTCTGGGTTCCTGCTGGTTCCTGCTGTTGTCAGGGTTCCTGGTTCTTGCTGTTGTCAGGGTTCCTGGAGGTGTCTGGATTCCTGGTTCCTGCTGGTTCCTGCTGGTGTCTGGGTTCCTGCTGGTTCCTGCTGTTGTCAGGGTTCCTGGTTCCTGCTGGTTCCTGGTTCCTGGAGGTGTCTGGATTCCTGGTTCCTGTCGGTTCCTGTTCTTGGTCTGTGATGACGTGAACATCCTGCTTCTGGACTGTTTGCTTTTTTTTTTTTTAAAAAAAAAAGGCTTTTTGTCACAAAAATTGCAAATTTTTCAGGAACTAAAACTTTCATTGTAAAAATTACAAAAATCACAAAACTGCAACTTTTTTTTTCAGTAAATGTGTAGAATATTAGCTTTTTTGGAAAAAACCAAAACTTAAAATTCTGACTTTGTTGTTACAAAGTTTGCATAATTTCCTGGAGCTCTGCAGGTCCGAGTCTCAGCGGGATTTCTGCCGGTCCGAGAGCGGTTCTGATCCACATGCTGGTGGTTCTTGTCTTGGAGTCTCTGGGGGAGGGGCTCGGGTCATGTGCTCCGGTGAAGCTGAACCACAGGGAGTGTTTCCCCGCGACCTTGAGCCTCTCGTTAAAGGTCAAAGGTGGCGCCGCTCTGAAGGAAGCAGCTCCAGGCGGTAAAACGGGTTTCTGATTAACCGCAGAGTCAGGTGACCTGGACGGGCCTCGTCATGAGACCAGAGGCGTTCAGCTTCATGAAGATGCTGCTAGTTCCTGGAACTAACACAACACGCTTTAAAACGGACCCTGATCCGGACCCCTGACCCGGACCCCGGTCACATTCCTGAACACGACCGTCGCCCCCTCAGCTGCTCCCCCATTGGCCCGCTCGGCCGCGCCCCTCCCGCTGCTCGGCATGAATGGCGGCCTGTGTTTCCTCCGGTCCGTGACGGCGAACATTCCTGGGTCCGCTCAGGCTGACTCATTGTCCCGCCGGGCCTCGGCCCAACAAACGGCCGACTGTGAGCAGCTTGTTCCGCTCCGCAGTCGGGTCACAAGACGCCGCGGCGGCGGCGGCCGTCACCTGAGGCTGAGACACGAGCTGCTGGTCTGCTGAGGACCGGAGGACGCTTCCTGGAGTCGGGGCCCGTCGGACCACGTGACCCGGTTCTGCTCAGTTACAGGGAGTAAAGCCGAGAGAGATTCCTCCCACACCCACCCGCAGATTAAACGCTTTAATCGGCAGGTGAAGGCGCCGACCCGGAACCTCATTTCCTGTCGTCTCTAATGTCGGTGACGCCTCATAACCCAGAAAAACAAAAACTGCTCTCATCTGGACCCGTTTCACCTCCCGTCAGAGATTAACACCTGCAGGGACCCGTCAGTCATCTGCTCAGTGCTCCGGTTCGCCCTGGAACACCTGGAACACCTGGAACACCTGGACAGGTGGGGCAGCTGACACCTGCAGACGTGGTGGTTCTGGTCCAGAAGACGTGGGCCCACCGTGAGGAGGGAAGGAGGTCCGGTCCACGACACAGAGCTGGAGGGTTGGACCAGAACCTGGACCGGACCGGTACCAGCACAGTGTTGAGTTACAGGGAGGGAGCAGCTGGTTGTTGTTGTTTCAGCCTCCAGAACAGGAAGCTGTTCCTGTGGTCCAGTTCTCCCAGTTCTCCCAGTGGTGAAGGTCCGGGGGCTCACTGGTATCAGAACCGTCCTCTATCTGAGTCACAGAAGCTTTGGGCCTTTTCTTTAGGGATTATTGATAACCGATAACACACACATATACCTAAGATCAATACATCAATATTATGAACAAAACCAGAAACAGTTTTGACTTTAAATGAACAGATATTTATTTTTTCTAATGAAAAATTGTCAAACCTCTCAAACATTTTTGCAAAGTTATCAAACAAACCTATTTGATATCTCAAATTAACTTAAATGAGGTTCATTACTGACTGAAAAAGTTGATTCATAATGTACTGACACAAGTTAGACTAAACTGAAAAAGTGATCTCCATAGTAACAAAGAAATTATGTTTAAAGGATTTTTGGCTTGTGGTTCCATTTAAATTAATACCTTTAATTAAAGTAAATGAGGTTCAGTAGTTTGTTTTTTTTATCTCATGGAAGCTTTAGATGAGAGAGATGATGGAGAGGAGAGACTTGCTGCTGGCTAGCTCACGTTAGCTCACGTTAGCTCATGTTAGCTCCTGTTAGCTCCTGTTAGCGTGATTTCAAAACTCCATGGAAGCGACGGTTATGTTTCAGGTGGCTGATATGGTTTAACGTATTAAAGCTTGTGCTATTTTTCCCTCCTTCGCTTGGAGCATTTATCACAAATAACCAGCGAACTATCTTCTTCTGAAACTTTAACGGAGTTCCACGCCGCCATGTTTGTTTATCAGCTTACTGTTGCATTCAAGGTGTAACGTAAATTCCTCCGTTCCCTTGTTTGCTAGTCGTTCTTTCAGCCTTTTTTATTTATCTTTTTGTGTAACTTGTGGGAAAATACTGTGAATATCAATTGAAGTCAGCAACTACTAAAATGATGACCGAGTTAATGAGTCGTTTTCTGCCTCGGGCTGTCGTGGTTAAGGGATTCCCCCTGCGGTGAGTCGGTATGCGGTATAATTGCACCACCCCCCTTTAATTTTTTTATCTAGGCCTATCTATTTAGCAAATGTGTTCGTTAATTGCTAAATTACATAACTCATTGCAATATTCCCTCTGAAACGTGGTGCCTACACATTAAAAAGTTATAAGAAAAAGACAAGTTTATAACACTTTTTAGTTTATTGAATGTCGATCAAACGGCCGTAATGGTCGCAGTACAGAATAGATGCATTAGAGTCAGACTGGGAGGAGGAGGAGTCTCGGGTCAGACTGGGAGGAGGAGGAGGAGGAGGAGGAGCCTCGGGTCAGACTGGGAGGAGGAGGAGGAGCCTCGGGTCAGACTGGGAGGAGGAGGAGGAGCCTCGGGTCAGACTGGGAGGAGGAGGAGGAGCCTCGGGTCAGACTGGGAGGAGGAGGAGGAGCCTCGGGTCAGACTGGGAGGAGGAGGAGGAGGAGCCTCGGGTCAGACTGGGAGGAGGAGCCTCGGTCAGACTGGGAGGAGGAGGAGGAGCCTCGGGTCAGACTGGGAGGAGGAGGGGGAAGGAGAGGAGGAGGGGGGAGGAGGACCCTCGGGTCAGACTGGGAGGAGGAGGAGGAGGAGGAGCCTCGGGTCAGACTGGGAGGAGGAGGAGGGGCCTCGGGTCAGACTGGGAGGAGGAGGGGCTCGGGGGTCAGACTGGGAGGAGGAGCTCGGCTCAGACTGGGAGGAGGAGGAGGAGGAGCCTCGGGGTCAGACTAGGAGGAGGAGGGGCCTCGGGTCAGACTGGGAGGAGGAGGGAGTGGAGCCTCGGGTCAGACTGGGAGGAGGAGGAGGGGCCTCGGGTCAGACTGGGAGGAGGAGGGGCCTCGGAGGTCAGACTGGGAGGAGGAGCCTCGGCTCAGACTGGGAGGAGGAGGAGGAGGAGCCTCGGGGTCAGACTAGGAGGAGGGGGAGGAGCCTCGGCTCAGACTGGGAGGAGGAGGGGCCTCGGGTCAGACTGGGAGGAGGAGGGAGTGGAGCCTCGGGTCAGACTGGGAGGAGGGGGAGGAGCCACATTCAGGATTTTCCTCTCCTGTCAGCAGGTTAAATCAGTTTCCTTTGACTGGATCAATCACTAAATCAATCGGGTCGACCTGAAGCAGGTGTGAGCGTTGACCGTCTGGGTTCAGACCCGTTCTGGGTTCAGACCCGTTCTGGGTTCAGACCCGTTCTGGGCTGCAGGTCTGTTGGTGAACTCTGGTCCGGTTCTACGGCCCACAGCGGTTCTGGAGTCCTGAAGGCTGCTCTGACCGGACGGATCAGTGTCTGACTCATCACAGGAAAATGCAGAAGAGCCGTGGAGACACGACTGTCCTCCTCCCAGACCTTCAGAGCCCGCCAACATACGCCCTTTCCCATGATGCCGTTCTGTTGATGTGTAAACAGCTGACTGTTTCTCATGTTGCTGAGCCGCTGACGCCGTCCACTCAAGTTCAGCACTCAGGAAGAGTTTTACTTTTTTTTTTTTTTTTGTGGTAACACAAGTTGACGACGTCCTCCAGAGTCAGTTGGGGACGTGTTGTCTTCTGTAGCAACTGCACATGAAAGCAGAAGGTAACCTGACACCTTCAGGTTCATATCAACCAATCCTGGCTGGACGTCAGGTGTTCACAGCACAGGACAGCTGGAGAGTTGGACAGCTGGACAGCTGGACAGTAGCACAGCTGGACAGTTGGACAGCAGCACAGCTGGACAGTTGGACAGCAGCACAGCTGGACAGTTGGACAGCTGGACAGCTGGACAGTAGCACAGCTGGACAGTTGGACAGCTGGACAGTAGCAAAGCTGGACAGCTGGAAAGCAGCACAGTTGGACAGTAGCACAGCTGGACAGTTGGACAGCAGCACAGCTGGACAGTAGCACAGCTGGACAGTTGCACAGTTGGACAGTAGCACAGTTGGACAGTAGCACAGCTGGACAGTTGGACAGCAGCACAGCTGGACAGTTGGACAGCAGCACAGCTGGACAGTAGCACAGCTGGACAGTAGCACAGCTGGACAGTTGGACAGTTGGACAGCTGGACAGCAGCACAGCTGGACAGTTGGACAGCTGGACAGTTGGACAGTAGCACAGTTGGACAGTAGCACAGCTGGACAGCAGCACAGCTGGACAGCTGGACAGCTGGACAGTAGCACAGTTGGACAGTAGCACAGCTGGACAGTTGGACAGCAGCACAGCTGGACAGTTGGACAGTTGGACAGCTGGACAGCTGCCTCTGAGTTCCGTCTCTCCAGAAAATGCAGATTCAGTTCTCTGGTAGTTCCTGTTTTATCTTTGCGCACTCATCACTTTTCCAAACTGTTGACGGGGGTGAAGGAGCGACGCTAGCGTCCAGAGGCAGCGCTAGCGTCCAGAGGCAGCGCTAGCTTCCAGATGTTCTCACGTACCAGCAGGTGGTTTGTGTTTACAGTAAACGGCTCCGGTCGGAGGAGGAAACACCTGAGACCTGCTGACCCTGCTGCTCACCAGTCAGTCGTTACAAACTCACGCTCTGGGCTCACCTGGTTGTCATAGAGATGGCGTAGTTGTTGACAGGTGACTGTCATGAACGGACCACAGGTGTTTAACCTCCCAGGTGTGGCAGCTTGGTTGGTTCTGAGGTCCCTCTTGGACCCGTGTACCGTCATGGCTGAAAGACCAAACATCTCCAAATGTCTGTAAAATAAGTTGAAATTGACAAAAGTATTTGGTGTCTCAAATTCTTTATTAAACTAATAACACAGAAACTTTGTTCTTTAATCATAACTTAATACTTCATTTTAAATATTTTACACAAAAATTGCTGTGGCAAATGTATTGACACCTTGAATTCAATATCTGGTAGCGCATCCTTTGGAGAAATTCCAGATACATTTTAAATAATTTAAAATAAATTTGAGATAATTTTTAAATAAATTTCAGATTAATTTTAAATAAATTTGAAATAAATTCCAGATGAATTTTAAATAGATTCCAGATGAATTTAAAATAAATTTCAGATGAATTCCAGATGAATTTAAAATAAATTCCAGATTTATTTTAAATAAATTTTAAATAAATTCCAGATTAATTTTAAATTCCAGAACAGTTCTAGATAAATTTTAAATAAATCCAGGTGAATTTAGAATAAATTTCAGATGAATTTTAAATACATTTTTAATAAGTTCCAGATGAATTTTTAAATAAATTCCAGATTAATTTTAAATAAATTCCAGAACAGTTCTAGATAAATTTTAAATAAATCCAGATGATTTTAAAATAAATTTGAGATGAATTTTAAATACATTTTTAATAAGTTCCAGATACATTTCAGATAAATTTTATATCAATTTCAGATGAATTTTAAATAAATTTAAAATACATTTGAGATCATTTTTAAATAAATCCCAGATTAATTTTAAATAAATTCCAGAACAGTTCTAGATAAATTTTAAATAAATCCAGACGAATTTAAAATAAATTCCAGATAAATTTTAAATAAATTTAAATAAGTTCCAGATGAATTTCAGATAAATTTTAAATACATTTCAGATGAATTTTAAATAAATTTAAAATAAATTTGAGATCATTTTTAAATTAATTCCAGAATAATTTAAAATAAATTCCAGAACAGTTCTAGATAAATTTTAAATAAATCCAGATGAATTTAAAATAAATTCCAGATACATTCTAAATACATTTTAAATAAGTTCCAGATGAATTTCAGATAAATTTTAAATAAATTTTAAATGAGTTTCAGATGAATTTTAAATAAATTCCAGATGAATTGCAGGTGAATTGCAGGTGAACTGCAGTGTTCCCCAGGGGTTCAGGGCTTTGAGGGGGTGGGAGGTGGTCACAAATCGAGTGTTAACCGACCGTCTACGTGTGAGTTACTCTGCTGTGATTCTGATTGTTGTAACGGTTAATCAACAGCCTGAATGAGCGTGACTCAGAAGTTTCAGCTGTATCGTGTCTGGGCTGTAAAGTGTGCAGCTCCAATCAAAGTTCAGTGTGTGTCTGACTCCACAGCTCTGGTTTCTCTGCAGTGTGGGGATTTCCTTTTCCACTCTGGTCACATGACTGCAGGCATGGGTGTGGTCTCCTGCATTCCAGACCTCTTTCTGTTCCTCTATCGTTCAGGCTCTGTGAATGTGTGACGAGCTGCGCACACACATTTTTACCAGCCCGATCACATGCTGCTCGCTGTTGGCTGTTTGGATGTGGAAACGTCTGTGGAAATGTGGCGGTGACGCGTGTTCATGTGCAGCAACGAGGAAAGTTCCTCTTTGTGTGGAGGGTGTGGCCTGCAGGGAGGTGGTGCAGCTGCTCCTTTAGTATGCAGAGCAGGTGTGTCTGCAGAGGCAGAGATGGAGGGAGGAGGAGGAGGAGGAGAACCGGCTCTGAATGGAGGGATGGCCTGATGGAAGATGACGACAAGAGAAGAGATGAATCAAACTGGTTTATGACCTGTTACCCCAGTCTGGGAGCAGACTGGCTGCTGGTTTAGCTTCACAGGATTCACCGCTTGATCTAAATCAGTGGTTCTCAACCTTTTTTTGAACAAACGGTCCCCTGAGCCACAAAGTGCACGTGTGTGTGTGTGTGTGTGTGTGTGTGTGTGTGTGTGTGTAAGCATGGATTTTAATTTGTGCAAAAAACTACCGGAAAACCTCTCGAGCATTTTTGTAAAGCTATCAAAAAAAAACCTATTTAATATCTCACATCAGCTTAAATAAGGTTTATTACTGACTGATATAAAAAAATAAAGGCTCCTTGAACTGATGAATCAGAATTAATGTACTGACACAAGTTATATTTAAACATTTCTACTTTTTACCTATTTCACCTTTACCTGTGGGTCATCTTTGACAAATTTCTTGGATTTTTCAAAAGCCTTGCCGATGTTTCCCGGTGAATTCTTTGTTGCTGGATTGCTCACATTAGCTCACGTTAGCTCACGTTAGCTCACGTTAGCGCGATTTCCAAACTTTCAAAAGCGATGGTTACATTTCAGATGGCTTAACGTATTAAAGCTGGGAGCATTCGTCACAAATAACCACCAAACTATCTTCTTCTGAAACTTTAACGAAGTTCCACGCCGCCATGTTTGTTTTCATCAGTACGCTGTGCTGCAGGCTGCATTCAAGGTGTAACGTAAATTCCGACGTTCCCTCGTTTGCTAGTCGTTCTTTCAGCCTTTTCTATTTTTTCTTTTTATGTGTCACATGTGGGAAAATATTGCGAATATCAATTAAAGTCAGCAACTACTAAAATTATGACCGAGTTAACGAGTTGTTTTCTGGCATGAGGGGGTATTCTTGATTTTCCTTATTGAGTAATCGTTTTTCTGATTATGACGACGTTACTTGAACATAACACTGCTGGTTATTCGGGTTTCAGAGAGAGCGAGGCACTGCTGTGTTGACAAAAATATATATTATTATTATTTGTCATGATATCGGACTTATTAAAATGATGTCATCATTTCCTGTTATCAAGATAATTATTGTGCACCCCTACGTGGTCTTAATTGGTTGTTGAATGAAGCCTGTGAAACGTGTTGGAAAGGGGTTTCTCTGTTTCTGAGTGTTTACAGCGTTACTATGGCGACCGATCCCGGTCGGCTCGTGTGATTGTGACGTAAAGATAAAAGGAGATTTTACCGGGTCGTGGTGGACTGAATGCTAAAGGACGCCACCATCAGCCAGCTGTCTGTGGAGGAGAGGGCCTGAACCATGAGGCTAACTATCAACGCTGCAGAAAACAGCGTAGCTGGTTTTAACCTCATTTAGAAACCAGTTTTCTCAAAAAAAAGCACTAAATTTCCCGTTTCGTGAAGCCACAGCTGCTCCGGAGGATTAATGTTCCTAAATGTAGTGACTTTCTGCAGGTCAGAGCTCTTTATCCTGAAAGGACACGTTAACTCAGACGCCTGATGCTGCTGCAGCTGGACACCTCCGTTACCACGGTGAAGGCGTGCTGATGTTTTGGTTTCTTTTTCCCGTCCTGGTCAGGATGTAGCCCCGCCCTTCTTTCCTTCCGCCAATGTGGAAAACACTCGCCGAGCTGGCAGAGTCTGCAGGCTTTTAATGAGACGATAAAGATAACGGAGCGTCGAGCAGCAGCAGACGAGCCCTCAGACTGGAGAGCCTCACCTGCAGACCTGCAGCCTCACCTGCAGACCTGCAGCCTCACCTGCAGCCTCACCTGCAGCCTCACCTGCAGACCTGCAGACCTGCAGCCTCACCTGCAGCCTCACCTGCAGACCTGCAGCCTCACCTGCAGACCTGCAGCCTCACCTGCAGCCTCACCTGCAGACCTGCAGCCTCACCTGCAGACCTGCAGCCTCACCTGCAGCCTCACCTGCAGACCTGCAGCCTCACCTGCAGCCTCACCTGCAGACCTGCAGCCTCACCTGCAGCCTCACCTGCAGACCTGCAGCCTCACCTGCACCCTCACCTGCAGACCTGCAGCCTCACCTGCAGACCTGCAGCCTCACCTGCAGACCTGCAGCCTCACCTGCAGACCTGCAGCCTCACCTGCAGACCTGCAGCCTCACCTGCAGCCTCACATGCAGCCTCACCTGCAGACCTGCAGACTCACCTGCAGACTCACCTGCAGACCTGCAGCCTCACCTGCAGACCTGCAGCCTCACCTGCAGCCTCACCTGCAGCCTGACCGTGAGCTACGGGCACGAACAAACCTGTCGTTTCACACGAATGCACATCAGAAGTCCAAACATTGATCCTTTTAACTGTTTTATCTGATAACAGAAACAAAAAAAACATGTTGACTGAAATGGTCTAAAAATAACACGTCGTTAATTACAGAAGCACAGAAGCCGAATCACTAATTACAGGAATTAATTACTCAGTTATCCTCAGTTATCCACGTAAACATTTCTACTGAACATGAATGAGTGAGTGAATGAATGAGTGAATGAATGAATGAATGAGTGAGTGAATGAATAAATGAGTGAATGAGTAAATGAATGAATGAATGAATTAATTAATTAATGAGTAAATGAATGAGTGAATGAATGAATGAGTAAATGAATGAATGAGTAAATGAATGAATTAATGAATGAATTAATGAGTAAATGAATGAGTGAATGAATGAGTGAGTGAGTGAATGAATGAATGAGTGAATGAATGAATGAATGAGTGAATGAGTGAGTGAGTGAATGAATGAATGTTTCAGCAGAAACCTCAGAGGCTCTGAAAGAAGGAACTCTGTTTGTTTTAATCAGCTGCTTTGATCTCACGTGACAGTTCATTGATTAGTCGTTAATCGTGGCAGGTCACTGTGCTCTGGTCTGGACCTGTCGGGGTCCCGGTCCTGGTCCCGGTTCTGGTTCTGGTCTGCAGTGAGACAGCTGACCCGAAGGTACCTGTGGAGTGATCATGTGACGTAGGATAAGGGAAAAAAAAAAAACACCTGGCAGTTGTAGAGCTGAGTGTTGAGAACCGGGCCACCTCAGAACCGGTTCCTGAATCGGACCACCTCAGAACCGGTTCCTGAACCGGGCCACCTCAGAACCGATTCCTGAAGCAGGTCAACCGAAGAACTGAGACCTGAACCTGAACCATCTGGTTCAGGTTCACGTCTGAGACCTGAACCTGAACCTTCTGGTTCCGGTCTGAGATCTGGTTCAGGTCTGAGATCTGAACCATCTGGTTCCGGTTCAGGTTCATGTCTGAGACCAGAACCTAGAACCTTCTGGTTCCGGTCTGGCCTCCTGGCCGCTGAGCTCTGGCTCCTTTTCAGATCGTTCACAGATGGTTTTGTATTCGCAGCAGTTTTGTCGTTTCTGGACCTCCAGATCCTCAGCTGTCTACGGAGGTCTGGATGCGGGTCATCGGACCCAGAACCAAACTGTGCTCTTGTTCCTGCAGTTGAGCGGCGACGTCGGCCGGTTTCACCGGAGGCATCTGGTGTTTCTGGATCAGGAAACTTCAGGAAACAGCAGCTGCAGCCTAATTGGATCTGGAGTCAGGGAGTGACAGAGATGGACAGTGAACAGAAACAGCTCGTCTGAACGCATGACCTCACTTCCTGTCTGGTGTCTGGAGACGCGTGACCTCACTTCCTGTCTGGTGTCTGTGGAGCACTGAGTCACGCTGAGAGCTTGAATTGGTTTAATCATTTCAGATATATGCTACTCTCCCCTCCCCCACCGGGGGGTGGTGTCATCTCCTCCCAGCTCCGGTCCTCCACCAGAGTTCTGGGAGTCTGACGGTTCTCCAGGATCTCAGCTGGTCCCAGTAGTCCCAGTTCTGGACAGATATGTTGTTCCTGGTATCTGTTGGAGCCTCCAGTCCAGTTTGGGGGTTCCAGCTCCCAGTGCCTCCATCACCACTGGGACCACTGGTTAGTCGATGAGACCTCGTTCCCCTGGTTGATCACCTGCATGGCGGATGTCTCCGCCTCCTGACGGATGTCTCCGCCTCCTAATGACCTTCAGGGGAACCTGTCCGTCACAGCTTCACGTCTGTTCCATGTTTCCACCGTAGCAGAGCGATGATCAAGTGTCCTCTGAGTTCAGGTTCACGTGCATCCGTGCACGATAATCAGACAGCTGCTCTTTAAAGTGCAACGGTGAAAGTGCACGTGTGCGGGCGGGCGTGTCGTCCAGAAGGTCAGCACCTTTGGCCTGAAGCAGGTGTGGTGAGTGAAGGGGAGGAGTCAGCTATGAAGACTGCCTATCAGAAGACGTTGTTAGAAATCAGAGGAGTGACACAGACGAGCGCATGACTGCATCGCCATGGAGACGGTGTAACAATGGAACTTGTGTTTGCTGTGGTTCGTGTGAAACTTTGTCGGGGAAAGTTGAGCTGAATGAGACGTTGGGACCGTTGCCGTGGAGACAAACGGCAGCCATCGAGTCACGATGGTGGAGACTCAGAGAGTCGACTGTTTGAGTGAAGGAGAATACTGGACTGTCTTCACAACAATTTGAGCTGAATTCAAAAGTTAAAATGGTTTAACTCTGGTTTCCTTCCAAATAACAGTTTTTAAATGACATGGAATGTTCCAGAGTGTCTCTGCAAGTAAAATTAATTTTGACTATTTTGGTTAAATTTTGTGTGTTTTATTAAAATATCGTATTCTCGATATCTGCGTGACGTCATGAACCATGCTATCGGCCTTGGTTACAGCGCGAAGGGGCAAACATCATTGGAGCGAAGTATGAAGCCAAATTGGATTCGCTAATTCGCTATTTCCGATGTGTATCATCAGTGTTAATATTACACTATAATAACTCCGTGGTGAAATATTGCTGCTGGGGACCTGCAACAGTGACTCGAGGTGTCCAGAACATTTGGAGGGACATTTTTATTCTCTTTAACAAACCAAAACAAACGCTGGAGAATGCAGCTGTGGGTTAAGTTATGTGTTCGTCCACACAATCAACTGAACGTGGGGAAAGTTTTAAAACACACCTACATTTACTCAAAGTTAAGTTTACTTTGTTTATTAGATGATTGATTTAACCACCGTTTAGTAAAAGTAATTATATGATTTAGCAGCAGGGAGGGTGATGAGTTCTCTGTTAGCATTAGCATTAGCTCTGGTCCATAAGTCTGTCCCACACCAGAGCTATGTTAACATCAGACAGCCGCAGCGTTGTATTAATATAATTAATAAAGTGACATTAACATCACTAGCCTCACCTTATACCTAACAAAATAAATATCCAGGGCCATATACAAGGTTCCCACACGTCCTGGAAAACCTGGAAAACCTGGAAAATGATTGACCAATTTTCCAGTCATGGAAAACATATGGAAAATGAGAAAAAATGCCAAATGTCCTGGAAACCGTTAAGTTATCCTGGAAAATTATTCATCCTCCCCCTGTCTTGTGAGCGAATGCAAACGTGTTAAAAGTTATGCGCATAAATGTCTGTCATCAACACTGAGGCCCCACGTGAAGCTACCAATCAATCAAATTCGCATGTCTGCTTAGCGCAGTCCTGCAACTAGTTGTCCTAAACTGAGTTGTGCACTAAACTGAGATGAAACTCAGGAAATTGTTCTTCAGTGATTTATTGAAAATATACAAATAGTTTTAGAGGAAGTGCAGGAGAAAAAGCAAGAGAGAAGGGAAAGTTGAGTTAGGAATTGCCCAATTGAACATTTAAACTCCAGTTGGTCCTGCTAATGAAGTGCTACGGTGTAATCTGTGGGTGTGTTTGCATTATTCTATGATAAATTTGTCATAATTTCTAAGAATTTAGGAGATTATCTCATACATAAATTACAGCCATAGAATGCACATCAGATGTCTGAGGAATAAACATAGAAACAGTCTGGGTAAATGCAAGTTACAACTGTAGAAAAAAAAACAGTAATCACGTCATACACTAATACAGTGTATGACGTGATTACTTGTCTCTGTAGCGGCTGAAAACGTCCTGGAAATAATATCAAGGAAAGAGTGGGAACCCTGATATATATTTGTAGACCACGAGGTAGGCTTATAGCTGGCTAGCGAGCTCTGGTCCATAGTAGAGAAATCATTGACACTGTGGACCAGAGCTAATGCTAACGGAGATATGTTTTCATTCATCACCCTCCCTGCTGCTAAATCATATTACTTTTACTAAATTATTCCAAATGTTCTGGACACCTGGAGTCACTGTTGCAGGTCCCTAGTAGATATATTATGGAGTCTCTCGACAGTCACTTGGGTCAGCAGCCCCAACAGACAGACCTAGCATTTTTTTTTTAACCAGACCTCAACGATCTATAATGGGGCCTCCCCAAACACGTCAAAAATATTAGATCTAAACATAAAAATTAAAAACTAAAATATCTTGAAAAAATCCGATTTCTTACCTGTTACAAAGTGTGCTGAACAAACATACGTGTAGTCTGATTTGGGCACCCATAATTTCCCTGGAGTATCTTCGTCTGCTCTGTTAATAGCGAGCAGCCATTTTATTCTTCTTTCAGGCTCAGTAGCCTCGCTAGGAATCATATAAAATGACAAAAGAGACTGGCGAGCAACATTGTTGGTGCAGTTGAACACACAACAGTTCTTCACCATCTTTCCTCCTATTGTAAACTGCACGAAATCAGAAAAAACAGGCACAAAATGCAAAATGTATCGGCTTCGCCAGCAACAGTGAGCGATTGTTTGCCCCTTCGGACTGGTTGCTATGGGCCGCGGAGGCCAGTGGCCCGGATGTTCGTGATCGAGAATGGGTGGATCTCGTCGGTTACGTTCAGATTAATGTTAGCTAACAGTAATCTGAACGTAACCGGACCTGGCGGCCACAGTTGAGGCCCAGAAACATGACGCGCCACGTGTCTCTCTCCGGTCAGTTCTCATGGCAACAAGACGCTCTGACGGTGGTGCGCATCTAGACCATAATACAGCCGTGGTTTGGAGCAGAGACAAAACAAACGTGTGTGAATATATAAAACGGATAAAACAATAAGTTTACACCAGTCGGTGGAAACAGCCTGAAAGTAGGGATGGGCATTTCGAGTAATTTTCTAACCGAGTACCCGTGCCTGGTACTAATCGAGTAACCGAGTAATTAAATAAATAAATGAGCTCTGTCCATCAGACAGCGCATTGCTGACACACAGCGTCGTCAGACAAAATATCATGGTTAATAAGAGTAGATTGGAGTTGAAGATGCACATAAGTTTATGGCTGAAAAAAAAAATGCACAAATGAGTTTATTATGACTGGAAAAAAAAAAAAAAGGTTCCCCTCTGGACGGAGCGCACGCCGGGATTTTTTTTTTTCTTTCAGTAATTAGCAGTGCGTATGCTTTCGTGATTCTTCCATGTCCTTGCAAATAAAATTAACGTGTATGCGGTTGGATGCATTACTACACAAAAAACATAAATTAAGTTTCATGAAGTTGTAGAATCGAAAAAAGACCAAGTCTTTTAATGTGGATGGTTATGTGGATGCACGTGAGTGAATCTTGATCGCTTTATCTAAAAGCTGAAACCGGCACAACCCAAATAAGTGTACACTTTATATGATTTCTATTTAAACAATACGTGTCCAATAAATCGAAATGTCCAACCATGTCAACGAAGTATTGATTTATTTATTGAACAATAAATGCATTTAAATGAAAAATTAGAAGCGCCGCAGCCTCCACCTTTGCGCAGTCAGGCACACACAACCCTGAGTCCGTCATGACAAAAAACAATCGAACAGATAAATAATAAAGGCTAACTTGTCGAGTGGTTGTAAGCCAGTTTCAAATTACAAATGCGACATACAACCTTGTTTGTGTCGTCTTTGTCCATATCAAAGTGGTCCCACACAGCACTTTTACTCGCCATCTTCTTACACAAAACAAAGCTAGCCGTCAATCATGTCAGGCTCCTGTCTGTTCGTCGATTCCACTTGACGACCACAACGCAGCACTATTGTAAAGCGTGGACACTTATGCTACATGAGTTTCACAGACAATTGTGTGTGTTAGTTTATTTTCTGCAGTAAACACAGGTTCTTATTAATCTCAGGCACATTTAATTGTCTCAATTTGCATGAAATACACATGTTAATTTACACATTATTTATTAGGATTTGCGGGAAGATTTCCTGATGGTAGTGATCACACACGGCAACAGAGCAACCATCTTGATGTAAATAAACGATCTTTGGCAGATCATGTTTTCTCATTGGATTTTAGCCCGTCATGTGACGACACACGGGCTTCTGGGAAAGCCAACATTGCAGCTACGGCAAAGATCGTCTTTGACCACGGTGCGGTGGGTGTAAAGGCTGAAATGTACCGCTTTTAGGCAAAAAAGAGAGCGACAATGAAACAATCCGGCGGGCGGCGGTTACCCGATTAGTAATTTGTAACCGAGTAGCAGATTGTCTACTCGAGTACTCGAGTACCCGAGTAACCGTGCACATCCCTACCTGAAAGTGAGTGAATGAGAACAACAGTTCTGTCATTGAACTATAAGCAGAATAATAACGACTACATCACTTCCTGTTTGTGTGGAGGCATATTTACCATTTTACCTCACGTTTCTGCCTGAGAAGTTGTTTAAATGCAGCTTAGCCTAAAAACAAGTTTGATGTGTCAGTTGTTATAATTAGCCTATTGTTGTTGTTATTATTATTATTAGGCCTATTATTATTATTATTATTATTTAATAAAGTAGCCCAATGATTTTAGAAGCACATGCTTTTTTTTCAGTTGTGGTATCAAATAGAGTATCTAGAATCGTGGAAATTTGCTAGTATTGGTATTAGTGCTGGGCAATATGACGATACATATCGTGGGGACGATATAAAAGTGTGTATTGTGCCATTTCTCTTCTATCGTTTCTATCGTTTCTAACCTAATTTTATCAATTATTACGGCAAATATGTAATTAAATAACCTGCAACGATAAATTTGATAGAATCATATCTACTTCTACAAAGTAGCCTTTTAAGTTTGCACTTTTATTCATGGTTAATGCCTTAAACAGAGTTCTCTTCAACCCTGATGTTTACTTTAGACACTTTATATTGGTTTGCAAACTTTGCACTACAAGGTTACAGATTTCAGAAAGTTGAAAAATAATTTGTGTTTATTTTTTATAGCTGAACTTCAGTGCAAAAATGTGTTTTTTTTTCCTCTCAGAAACTGTTTGTGCACTTTAAAAAAAAATGTGAAAGCTACTGTACCTCTGTACCTACCTGTTTTTGCTGCACTAAAATGTATGTTTGTGACAGTTCAGCTAAATGTCCTTTCAAAATAAAGGTGAAAAGTAAGCAATGAAATTTTTGTCAAACTTTTCAGAGAATAACTGAAAACATACTTTATTATGGTATATCGTGATATATATCGTTATCGTGATATAAAATAGTCCATATCGTGATATGTGATTTTTTCCATATCGCCCAGCACTAATTGTTATTGACTACTGAAATTCTGGTTTTGTGACAAACCTACTTGAGACTTTGCATCTAGTGTTTGTTTTTTGGGTGTGTTCAGGACACAGACAGAACATTAAAGATTACATGAGTACAAAGTTACATGCATAACAAATCATTAATTTTCTTGGTCAATTAAAAATAAAATCAATAGGCTTTACTATTATTATTAAGGATATATTGAGGAAGAGCAGCATAATGATGAGGCGGTCAGCAGTACGGCGGGAGTAGATGGCAATAAAACAAGCAGCTATTATTCTAATCACTGTCGTTGTTTATTCCTGGCTCACTTATTCTTTACTTTTTAAGCTTTTTTCTGTCCTCTATTGGCGTGTGTAATGTCGGGCCCCTTTGACCTCAGAACCCGTGTGGAACCGAGCCCAGCTACGCCACTGCTGGCTGCTATCTGGGGATGGATCTGCTGGTCACCCGGCGGCGCTCAGAGGAGGCTCATACTTGGATCTGTGTTGATGTTTGACCAGGTGACCACACCTTTCCTGTGGTCCCTAACCCCCCCTAACCCCCCCTAACCCTAACCCCGCCTCTAAATGAGCTCAGCTCTGGTTTGGATTCTGCTGTCGTCATTCCCGGGTCTTGCTCGGGTCTTTCCTGTGGAGCTGCTCGTCCTCCACCTTCAGGTGGTCAGGCCTTCGTTCCTGATGAGCCTGCAGATACGACGTTTCCCCTTTTCTGTTCTCGAGGCAGACGGCGACAGAGATCTGGGTCGGCCTGCTGCCTTTTTGTTTTCTCTTAGTTCCTTTTTTTTTGGGGGTGGAAAAATAAAAAAGTTTCTGCAACGAGCTGGAAAAAAGTCATCAGCTGAGTCAGTGCGCAGCGTAGATCTGTGTTTTAAACCAGCTTCGGTGGGAAACCCTGCTTCACTTATTGATCTGAAATGAGTCTGATCGGTGCTGGTTGAAGGTAGGGATGTCCCGATCACGTTTTTTGGGTCCCGATCCGATTCCGATCTTTAATTTTGATGATCGGCCGATTTCCAATTTTTTTTTTTCCGATCCGATTTCACTTCTTTTGAGTGGGCAAACAGAGTTTAATTTCCTATGCATTTTATTTCCTGTGTACATTAATAAATAGGCCTGCATCCAAGCTGAGATTAATAGCTTTTATCATCTCATAAAATAAACAAAAACTTATTTAAACACTCTTCTTTCTTTTCTTTTTTGTTTGGGAGAATTATTATAAAACACATTTAGTTACAGAACAGTGACTGTTCAACAGTCTCAGTACTAAAGAACAAAGCACTTCCATTTAAATAGCAGCAGGTGAACTTGGCTAGCAGTTTAAAGCAATGAAAACACTAGCAGAAGTCTTTGCAATCAATGAAATCACATCAGAATAAAAATAACATAAAATATTAACTTCTTTCAAGACCCGCTGCACATGTTCGCGCACCTTTGTGTCCTTTGTCGTTCATGTAATGACGGTAACGAGGCTGGAGGTAATTAATGAGCCGGTTAAATGCCTTGTATTCCACAAACTGGGCTGGTCGCTGATCGAGATCGGGACATCCCTAGTTGAAGGTGTTTCACCTCTGTGTCCTGTAGAGATGCACGATATGAAAAATTTCAACCGATGCCGATACCCGATAAATTCATATTTTTATATCTGATATAATTTATGATGGAAACACAGTCAGTGATGCTTCTTTGGCTGAGCACATCCTCATTCACAGCGAGCTGTAAAATTTGTGCCGTACAGTCCAAGCTTGCAAGCCCACAGTCCTCCATAACCTTAGTCATATTTCTACATTATCCCTGACCACAACATGCTCTTGATCTTTTTTAATACTCCACTGTGCGAGCATTGTTTCAAAAGCCTGGCGTATCATTGTCGCTGTTAGGGATGGGCATTTGGTCGAGATTTATTCGTCGATCGTCGGGAGAATTAATGATTAAAAATCGATTAATCATTAACATTTTTATATTGAAAACTATCACAAATATTCTCGATATCGGCATGACGTTTGTTTTCCCCTTTGGCCTGGTTGCTATGGCCTGGTTGCTATGGCCCGCGCATGCCCAGATGTGTTCAGTGAACCGGATGTTCGTGGTCGAGAATAACGTCACATTTCCTGTTTCTTTTCTTTAAAAAAAACAACGATAATAAAAGAAGAGATATCGAGGAGACTACTTAACAAGGACAATTTATATCAAGGCGCCAGTATTACAGGCTTTTTGTTTCTTAAAAAGATGCGCTTGTTGTGTGCTCGATGTGCACTGCAGCTCCTTCTGGTCCGTGCTAACACCGAGTTCAGGCTAGGCTAGGCTAGGCTAGGCTAGGCTAGGCTGATGATGAACCGCCTCCACCGTCCTTTACAAGGCTTGGATGCACGTTGTTCAAGTGATACATCATTGTCGTTGTTGATTAATTGTATCTGTAATTAGCATTGCAGTGATTGCAGAACACTTGGTCATTTTCTAAACTAAAATGGTTCCACGCTACACTTCACCGCGACCGCTTCATGATTAGGCGATGACCTACAGAAGCTCGCATGTAACAACTGAGGCCAGCCAGGGTAGGGTGATGGTGAAATGTTGCCCCCTGGTGGCACATTTCTATTGGTGGCACAGAGAAATGCATTGCATTGTTTGAGGACGTGCACTGATAACCTACATTCAGATTGTTTAAAAAAAAAAAGAAAAAACATTCGGTTCATCGACGAAAATTAATTTCTTCGACCAAATTCTTAATGATCAATTAATCGATCAATGGCGTGGAACCATTTTAGTTTAGAAAATGAGCAAGTGTACTGCAATCACTGCAATGCTAATTACAAATACAATTAATCGACAACGACAATGATGTATCACTTGAACAACGCGCATCCAAGCCTTGTAAAGGACGGCGGAGGCGGTTCATCATCAGCCTAGCCTAGCCTAGCCTAGCCTAGCCTCAACTCGGTGTTAGCACGGACCAGAAGGAGCTGCAGCGCACATCGAGCACACAACAAGCGCATCTTTTTAAGAAACAAAAAGCCTGTAATACTGGTGCCTTGATATAAATTGTCCTTGTTAAGTAGTCTCCTCGATATCTCTTCTTTTATTATCGTTGTTTTTTTTAAAGATAAGAAACAGGAAATGTCACGTTATTGTCGACCACGAACATCCGGGCCACTGAACACATCTGGGCATGCGCGGGCCATAGCAACCAGGCCATAGCAACCAGGCCAAAGGGGAAAACAAACGCCACGCCGATATCGAGAATAATTGTTATAGTTTTCAATATAAAAATGTTAATGATTAATCGATTATTAATCATTAATTCTCCCGACGATCGAAGAATAAATCTCGACCAAATGCCCATCCCTAGTTGAAACTTGAAGTATCACGGCCTGTTTTGGCCTGCAAAGAATTCCCCCGAAGTTCATTAATTTATCGGATCTTTTTATCGGATAAAACACACCTATCGGAGCGATAAAAAAATGACGTAATTTTCCCCCAAATCGGCCGATATTTTATCGGTCAGATAAATATCGTGCATCTCCAGTGTCCTGATGTTGACAGATGTGGTGATGTGGTCCGTTACTGCTCAGGTGGAGGACAGGTGTCCCGGAGGAGGACAGGTGTCCCGGAGGAGGACAGGTGTCCCGGAGGAGGACAGCAGCTCCGTCCCTGAGCCTCTGCTGTTTACAGGAGGTCCGAGGTTCCGGTCGGACCCGTCTGCTCGTCTGGACGTTTGCTTCCTGCGCTGCTCCGTCGGGCCTCTAACAGTCTTCCTGTTTCTGTTTCCTCTGCAGAGTGAAGCCAGCCGGCCATGTTTACCCCCCCGTTTCCATGGTGATCGAGAGGAGCATGCACGTCCCGACCAGGAGTTAACCTCAGCGTCCGTCTCCTCCGCCGGCACCCGGCCAGAACCGCACCCGCCCACGACCCCTGCCAGCTGACAGCCCCCACCCCCCCACGCCCCCCCTCCCCCCCCAGCTCACCTCGGCAGAGACACTCAGAGGAGCGAGCGCCACCATGGCCAACAACACGGCGGACCACCCTCCGGGGAATTCGGTCGCCGAGGGCAACCATGACGGCGACTTCGGGGTGACCATGGAGGAGCTGAGGAGCCTCATGGAGCTGCGGACCGCCGAGGCCGTCAACAACATCCGGGACGGTTTTGGAGACGTGCAGGGCATCTGCCGCCGCCTGAAGACCTCCCCCGTAGAAGGTAAGACCCACCTGGCGCCGGGAACACGAGCCGTTATGACTCAGACATGATTGACAGCACGTTATCGGTCACGTGGATGACGATACGCAGCAGGACGTGTTGTGAACAGCGGGATGCAGGTCATCCAGCGGGCCTGGTACCTGAGTCCTGGTACCTGGAGACTGAAGCTCCAGGTACCAGGTGGACCACGCTCCAGAAACCAGGTTGGTATCTGGAGCCTGGTATCTCCAGATACCTGGTTCCTGGTGTCTGGTTCCTGGGTGGACCGGAGGATCGGTGTCGTGTGACTGTGACGCTGCACGGCGCATCAGATGGTTGAGGAACGTCGCTACGACGACACTTGATGGGATCAAATCTATTTGATGGGTCTCGATTTTTGATGAACAAATATTTACTTTTTCCAATGAAAAACTATTGTCAAGCCTCTCAAACATTTTCTTAAAGCTATCAAACAAACCTATTTGATATCTCACATTAACTTAAATAAGGTTCATTACTGACTGATATAAAAAATAAAGGCTCCTTGAACTGATGGAAATACATGCATCAGAATTACTAACTGAAAAAGATTAACATTTAAAGGATTTTGACTTGTGGTTCCATTTAAATTAATACCTTTAATTAAAGTAAAAGAGGTTCAGTGATTTTTTTTTTTTTGTTTTGTTTTGTTTTATCTCATGGAAGCTTTAGATGAGAGAGATGAGGGGAGACTGCTGCTGGCTTGTGCACGTTAGCATTAGCTTCCGTTAGCTCACGTTAGCGTGATTTCAAAACTCCATGGAAGTGATTGTTATGTTGTAGGTGGCTGATCAGGTTTTAAGCTTGTGCTTCCCTCCTCGTAGAATTCACTCAGAGGATTCGTCACAAATAACCACCAAACTATCTTCTTCTGAAACTTTAAAGAAGTTCCACGCCGCCATGTTTGTTGTGATCAGCGCTGTGCTGCAGGCTGCATTCAAGGTGTAACGTAAATTCCCACGTTTCCTCGTTTGCTAGTCGTTCTTTTAGCCTTTTCTATTTTTTTTCTTTTTTTATGTGTAACATGAGGGGAAATACTGCGAATATCAATTCAAGTCAGCAACTACTAAAATTATTACCGAGTTAACGAGTTGTTTTCTGGCATGAGGGAGTATTCTTGATTTTCCTGATTGAGTAATCGTTTTTCTGATTATGCCGACGTCACTGAACATAACATTCACTGCCGGTCATTCAAGGCTCAGAGGGAGCGAGACACTGCTGTGTTGACAGAAATATAAATGTTGTCGGGGCTATTCGTCGTGTTATCGGGATGACGTCATAATTTCCTGTTATCGACCCGATAGTTATCGTGCACCTCTACTCTGACCCTGGAGATGCAGGTGGACGTGATCGTGGACCTGCTGAGTCGGTCCCAGTTAGGGATGTTCCTGGCGACTAATTTCCCTGTCGACTAAACGAAAATTTTAATTAAGACTAGTCGACTAGTCTAAAACAAAGATGCGCTCCAGCCTGGAAGTTATCAGTTTGCGTCCCGGTACGGTGTATTCGGGCTCAACATATTCCATTAGCTTCCTGAAGCCTTTAGCTTCCACAAAGTTAAGTGGAAGCATATCTTGCGAAGTCATTATCGTGATGAGCTGCGTTATCCTCTCAGACCGGACTCGGAGGACGGTGGTCCGGTTGAAGTTTGGAGAAGATCCTCAGACAGTCCTGACGTTTTTGAACTTCCAAAGCCTTCTGTGTGGAGGAGGAACGTCCAGAAGAACCAGCAAGTTAGACTCAGACCTCCGGCAGTTCCAAACGTTTGGTCCTGAAACAGAGACGGGATGAACTCAGCTCTCTGGGAACCGGCTCAGAGGAGCCTCGGGCTCTTCGCGCGCCGTTCGCTCGATGAGCTTTACGTGGCTAACAGTCGACCAGGGGGCGGGTCCCCGGCGCCGCCGTCTGCTGCAGCCCGGTGTGCCAGGTTTTGATTACCGGGCGGCAGCTTCAGCGTCACCGGGGAGACGGCGAATGATGCGTCTCCCTCGTAGCCGCGCCGCACCTGAACCGACGCGCGCAGACAAGGAGGCGGCGGCAAGTTTGGTGAAAGTAAAAAGAAGACGATGAGCTGGGAGCTCGAGGAGGAGAGCAGGAAATGGCGGTGCCTTTCCCTCCCCCCCCTCCCCCACCCTTTGATCCCCTCTGTTTGTCTGAGCGTGTGTTTGTGCGAGCGCTGGCTGCCATCGGTCAATTCCAGGATTGAAATTAGTTCCAGGCCGTTCCCCTAATGGCTCCATAGATCATTGCTCTGTTCCATTTAGTAATCAGAGGACTTTCGCAGTCGCGTCCTCCGAGTAAATTACTCACTTTAATGAAGGAAGTGTAATTATATTTTCACTGCAGATAGCGGGGGAGGGGAGGGAGGGAGGGGTAGACCTCAACGTGGTGCATAATCAGCCCGTCGGGCTGCCGGGTGTCGGTCCAGACGATGGCGCCGCTGGTCGACGGTCCTGCGGAGGACGAGGTTCTCTGTCTCAGCCGTGGGTCAGGACGTCGGGTCACAGCTGGACGGTGTCTGAGGAGGGTCAGAAATACGTCTCGTACACGTGAACGTTAATCTCAGAGTGATCAGGGAGGATCTGGGTGATAACTGACTGGATGGTTTCTGATGGGAGTCGGGTGCTGCGAGCTCAGTGCTCATGATGGTGCACTTCTTTCTTCAGAGGCAGGTCCGAAAACATCTTTGGCTCCAGTGAATTCCTGTTGAAAAAGTCAATATTTGTTCAGCGGTCGGTGTCGCCACGCCGGCTCCATCCATCCTTTATACTGAGTCTGTAACAGCCGGGGTGGGGGTGGGGGGGGTGGCTGATGCTGCGCACAATATCTCTGCATCTGACGTGAGGATGTTGAGGATGAGCGAGGATGTTGAGGATGAGCGAAGATGTTGAGGATGAGCGAGGATGCTGAGGATGTTGAGGATGCTGAGGATGAGCGAGGATGCTGAGGATGCTGAGGATGAGCGAGGATGTTGAGGATGTTGAGGATGCTGAGGATGCTGAGGATGCTGAGGATGTTGAGGATGAGCGAGGATGCTGAGGATGCTGAGGATGAGCGAGGATGCTGAGGATGAGCGAGGATGCTGAGGATGAGCGAGGATGCTGAGGATGAGCTGAGGATGAGCGAGGATGCTGAGGATGAGGATTTGAGGATGAGCGAGGATGCTGAGGATGTTGAGGATGAGCGAGGATGCTGAGGATGTTGAGGATGAGCGAGGATGCTGAGGATGAGCGAGGATGTTGAGGATGAGCGAGGATGCTGAGGATGTTGAGGATGAGCGAGGATGCTGAGGATGAGCGAGGATGTTGAGGATGTTGAGGATGAGCAAGGATGCTGAGGATGTTGAGGATGTTGAGGATGAGCGAGGATGCTGAGGATGAGCGAGGATGAGCAAGGATGCTGAGGATGAGCGAGTATGCTGAGTATATTGAGGATGAGCGAGGATGTTGAGGATGAGCGAGAATGAGCAAGGATGCTGAGGATGAGCGAGGATGCTGAGGATATTGAGGATGAGCGAGGATATTGAGGATGAGCGAGGATGCTGAGGATGAGCGAGGATATTGAGGATGAGCGAGGATGCTGAGGATGAGCAAGGATGCTGAGGATATTGAGGATGAGCAAGGATGCTGAGGGTGTTGAGGATGAGCGAGGATGCTGAGGATGTTGAGGATGAGCGAGGATGCTGAGGATGAGCGAGGATGCTGAGGATGTTGAGGATGTTGAGGATGAGCGAGGATGCTGAGGATGTTGAGGATGCTGAAGCCGCGCAGTTTAGTTTCAAAGTTCAGCAATTCACAACCAAAATGTGGACTTTTGAGACAAGTAGCTGCAATTAATTAAATTAGCAAAAGTTGGTATTTTAAAAGAAAGAAAAATTTAGAATTTAAGTCAAAAAAATTAAGATTTATTTATTTATTCATTTTTATTGGCCATGAAATGTGATCATATGACACTAAATGACTAAATCTTGTCTTGGAAAATCTTGGAACAAAAGGTTGTTCCACAAATACATTTTTCAGACTTTACATTTTGCAAAAGAAATTTTTTTGGGACAAAAAGTTGCAATTTTATTATTTAAATCACTGTTTTGTTATATTTATTTTTTTAAACCATGAGCTGTGATGCTGTTTTTAAAGTAAAATGTATTTAGTGATTTTTTTAATTTCTTTTTTTTATTACATGGGTTTCTTTATGATCTTTGAAAATGTGAAAATGTACAAGAAAAATTTGTTTTTGTTTTTGTTTTTTCTTTTTTAACGCCACACTTTTATGATTTTAAAAAGTAGCTATTTTATGGTGAAACTGGTTTTTAGGGGAAAAAGTTGCAATTACAGAGAATAATCCCATGTCTTCATGATAAACTGGGACAGAAGTAAAGCTCTGAGTGGGGAGGAGTCGAGGGGGCAGGAGGAATCGAGGGGAGGAGTCGAGGGGAGGAGTCAAGGGGCGAGGAGTTGAGGGGGGAGCCATCAATGTTGATTGGAGGAGTTTCTCACTGATTTCATCCAGGCCCTTTTATTTTAATTTCATCGATGGGTTTTGTCCAAAACTGTGTCTTAAAAATTTCGAATAAACCCGGGGAACAGTATTAATTAGCATTAATTAGCGCTCACGTCTTTGGCTCCTTCTAACTAGACTGATTTGTTTCTGCAGAGTCATGATGAGCTGGAGGTTTATAAGATGATTGAGAATGATCCAGAACAGAAAGCAGGTGCCAGTCTGAGCTGCTGTTTCCTCTGCGTTCTGGTTCTTCTCAAAGCCTCTGCAGGTTCTGGCAGTTTAATATCGTTAGTTTATTATCTTCAATACGATATTATCTAGTTAATATCGTCTTGGCAGTTTAATATCTTTAGTTTATTGTCGTTAACACGATATTATCCAATAAATATTGCCTTGGCAGTTTAATATCGTTATTTTATTATCGTTAATACGATATCTAGTAAATATCGTCTTGGCAGTTTAATATCGTTAGTTTATTATCATTAATATGATATTATCTAGTAAATATCGTCTTGGCAGTTTAATATCGTTAGTTTATTGTCGTTAATACGATATTATCCAGTAAATATCGTTAGTTTATTGTCGTTAATACGATATTATCTAGTAAATATCGTCTTGGCAGTTTAATATCGTTAGTTTATTGTCGTTAATACGATATTATCCAGTAAATATCGTCTTGGCAGTTTAATATCGTTAGTTTATTGTTGTTGTTAATACGATATTATCCAGTAAAATTCATCTTGGCAGTTTAAAATCGTTATCGTTAATACGATATTATCCAGTTAATATCGTCTTGGCAGTTTAATATCATTAGTTTAATGTCGTTAATACGATATTATCCAGTAAATATCGTCTTGGCAGTTTAATATCATTAGTTTATTGTCGTTAATACAATATTATCCAGTTAATATCGTCTTGGCAGTTTAATATTGTTAGTTTATTATCGTTAATACAATATTATCCAGTTAATATTGTCTTGGCAGTTTAAAATTGTTAGTTATCGTTAATACGATATTATCCAGTTAATATCGTCTTGGCAGTTTAATATCTTTAGATTATTGTCGTTAATACGATAATATCCAGTAAATATCATCTTGGCAGTTTAACATAGTTAGTTTATTATCGTTACTATGATATTATCCAGTAAATATCGTCTTGGCAGTTTAACAGTTAATTATCGTTAATATGATATTATCAAGTAAATATCGTCTTGGCAGTTTAATATCGTTAGTTTATTATCGTTAATACAATATTATCCAGTAAATATCGTCTTGGCAGTTTAATATCGTTAGTTTATTGTCGTTAATACAAAATTATCCAGTAAATATCGTCTTGGCAGTTTAATATCGTTAGTTTATTATCGTTAATATGATATTATCCAGTAAATATCGTCTTGGCAGTTTAAAATAGTTTATTATCGTTAATATTATATTATCCAGTAAATATCGTCTTGGCAGTTTAATATCATTAGTTTATTGTCGTTAATACGATATTATCCAGTTAATATCGTCTTGGCAGTTTAATATCGTTAGTTTATTATCGTTAATACGATATTATCCAGTAAATATCGTCTTGGCAGTTTAATATCGTTAGTTTATTATCGTTAATGCGATATTATCCAGTAAATATTGTCTTGGCAGTTTAATATCGTTAGTTTATTGTCGTTAATACAATATTATTCCGTAAATGCTGCTGTGAGATCCAGCGTCCACCTCCACCTGGACCGTTGCACGTTCTCGTCTTTGTAGTTAACTTCATATCTCTGTTGTTGGACCTGAAGTCCTGCTTCAGTCGTCCTACTTGTCCATGATGACGACGACGTCTGCTGACAAAACAGAGTCCAAATGTTCTGGTTTCCAGGTGAGACGGATGTAGAAGGAAACAGAGGTGTCGATGGAGATGTAAACACTTTAAACTCTTAAACAGCGCCTGTGGCATGCTGGGAAACGGTCGTTCCAGACAGAACTGAACCAGGTGGGCGGAGCCTGCAGACGTCTTCAGAAGAAATACAGGAGGTTCTAAAAATAAACGGCTATTTTCAGTGTTTGTGTTAAGTTGCGTGTGTTTGTGCAGCAGCTGTCAGGTCTTTGATCAAACCTGAAACCGGTGGATAAAAATGGATAAAGGATCACCGATATCTCCGTGATTGATGACTGACAGACGATCATCAAAATGGCTTTTTGATGTATAACCGCGCTGCGGGGAGCCGTGATTGGCTGTGATTGGCTGTGATTGGCTGTGATTGGCTGCTCCGGGATGCAGCGTCTCCGCAGAGACGGCGGGTGTGAAGGTGACGCAGCAGATTCATGTCCGTGTCCTCAGCGCCTCGCTGACCCGACCTGACGGGAACAAATGTCCCCAGATGTAATATTGATCACAATATCACAGTATTGATCTTTACGATGGCAAACAGGGCCGAGGTTCTGGAGCTCTGAGGTCCAGCTGAAGCTGCATGAGTCTCAGGACATGCGCTTCTCCCATCAACTCTGCAGACTCGCATCTTTCATTATTAACTGTAATTAGCTGTAATTAGCTGTTTTAGCTGCTGCAGCAGACTGAGGAGCATCATCATCAGCAGCGTTCAGGTTTCAGAGAGTTAAAGCCTGAGGAGCTCTGGAGCTCTGGAGCTCTGGTTCCTCTTGTCTTTTATTAAAGCAGGTTTATATCTCCGTCATCACTCTGCTCCCTCTGAGAGCTGCACATGAAAGTCTTTTGTCTCAGAGCAAAACAAGACCGTCACACTTTCATCTTGAATGTTAACATGAAGAAAAAAAGATGAGGCTGGAGCTGCTCTTCAGCTAACGATGAGCTCGATCGATGTCATTTTACTCAGATTGATTGATACGCTGATCATCTGTCAGCTGATGGAGCAACAAGACTGTTGATCAACTCAGCTGGTGAAGAGACCCGATCTGATGACCACGAGCGTCCAGAGGGGATGAAGATGCAGCTCTGCTCTGGAGCTCATTTAAGCTCTGGAACTCATTTAAGCTCTGGAACTCACTGATGCTCTGGAACTTATTGATGCTCTGGAACTTATTGATGCTCTGGAACTCACTGATGCTCTGGAACTCACTGATGCTCTGGAACTCTGATACTCTGGAACTCACAGATACTCTGGAACTCACTGATGCTCTGGAACTCACTGATACTCTGGAACTCACTGATACTCTGGAACTCACAGATGCTCTGGAACTCACTGATGCTCTGGAACTCTGATGCTCTGGAACTCATTTAAGCTCCGGAACTCACTGATGCTCTGGAACTCACTGATGCTCTGGAACTCACAGATGCTCTGGAACTCACTGATGCTCTGGAACTCTGATGCTCTGGAACTCATTTAAGCTCCGGAACTCACTGATGCTCTGGAAGTCACTGATGCTCTGGAACTCACTGATGCTCTGGAACTCACTGATGTTCTGGAACTCACTGATGCTCTGGAACTCACCGATGCTCTGGAACTCTGATGCTCTGGAACTCTCTGATGCTCTGGAACTCTCTGATGCTCTGGAACTCACTGATGCTCTGGAACTCACTGATGCTCTGGAACTCTGATACTCTGGAACTCACTGATGTTCTGGAACTCACTGATGCTCTGGAAGTCACTGATGCTCTGGAACTCACAGATACTCTGGAACTCTGATACTCTGGAACTCACTGATGCTCTGGAACTCACTGATGTTCTGGAACTCATTGATGCTCTGGAACTCACCGATGCTCTGGAACTCACTAATGCTCTGGAACTCACTGATGCTCTGGAACTCACTAATGCTCTGGAACTCACTGATGCTCTGGAACTCAGATACTCTGGAACTCACTGATGCTCTCGAACTCACTGATACTCTGGAACTCACTGATGCTCTGGAACTCACAGATACTCTGGAACTCACTGATGCTCTGGAACTCACTGATGCTCTGGAACTCGTACTCACTGATGCTCTGGAACTCATTGATGCTCTGGAACTCACTGATGCTCTGGAACTCACTGATGCTCTGGAACTCACTGATGCTCTGGAACTCACTGATGCTCTGGAGCTCATTTAAGCTCTGGAACTCACTGATGCTCTGGAACTCACTGATGCTCTGGAGCTCATTTAAGCTCTGGAACTCACAGATGCTCTGGAACTCACTGATGCTCTGGAACTCGTACTCACTGATGCTCTGGAACTCACTGATGCTCTGGAACTCTGATACTCTGGAACTCTGATGCTCTGACTCACTGGCTCTGGAGCTCATTTAAGCTCTGGAACTCACTGATGCTCTGGAGCTCATTTAAGCTCTGGAACTCACAGATGCTCTGGAACTCACTGATGCTCTGGAACTCGTACTCACTGATGCTCTGGAACTCACTGATGCTCTGGAACTCACTGATGCTCTGGAACTCTGATACTCTGGAACTCACTGATGCTCTGGAACGCACAGATGCTCTGGAACGCACAGATGCTCTGGAACTCATCGATGCTCTGGAACTCTGATACTCTGGAACTCACTGATGCTCTGGAACTCACTGATGCTCTGGAACTCACTGATGCTCTGGAACTCATCGATGCTCTGGAACTCTTATACTCTGGAACTCACAGATGCTCTGGAACACACAGATGCTCTGGAACTCACAGATGCTCTGGAACTCACTGATGCTCTGGAACTCACTGATGCTCTGGAACGCACAGATACTCTGGAACTCACTGATGCTCTGGAACTCACTGATGCTCTGGAACTCACAGACACTCTGGAATTCACAGATACTCTGGAATGCACAGATGCTCTGGAACTCACTGATGCTCTGGAGCTCATTTAAGCTCTGGAACTCACAGATGCTCTGGAACTCACTGATGCTCTGGAACTCGTACTCACTGATGCTCTGGAACTCACTGATGCTCTGGAACTCTGATACTCTGGAACTCACTGATGCTCTGGAACTCACTGATGCTCATGAGCTCATTTAAGCTCTGGAACTCACTGATGCTCTGGAGCTCATTTAAGCTCTGGAACTCACAGATGCTCTGGAACTCACTGATGCTCTGGAACTCGTACTCACTGATGCTCTGGAACTCACTGATGCTCTGGAACTCACTGATGCTCTGGAACGCACAGATGCTCTGGAACGCACAGATGCTCTGGAACTCACAGATGCTCTGGAACTCACTGATGCTCTGGAACTCAGATACTCTGGAACTCACTGATGCTCTGGAACTCACTGATGCTCTGGAACTCTGATACTCTGGAACTCACTGATGCTCTGGAACTCATTGATGCTCTGGAACTCACTGGTGCTCTGGAACTCACTGATACTCTGGAACTCACTGATGCTCTGGAACTCGGTGATGCTCTGGAACTCACTGATGCTCTGGAACTCACTGATGCTCTGGAACTCACAGATACTCTGGAACTCACTGATGCTCTGGAACTCACGGATGCTCTGGAACTAACTGATGCTCTGGAACTCACTGATGCTCTGGAACTCATCGATGCTCTGGAACTCTGATACTCTGGAACTCACTGATGCTCTGGAACTCACAGATACTCTGGAACTCACTGATGCTCTGGAACTCACGGATGCTCTGGAACTAACTGATGCTCTGGAACTCACTGATGCTCTGGAACTCACTGATGCTCTGGAACTCTTATACTCTGGAACTCACAGATGCTCTGGAACGCACAGATGCTCTGGAACTCACAGATGCTCTGGAACGCACAGATGCTCTGGAACTCACTGATGCTCTGGAACTCACTGATGCTCTGGAACTCACTGATGCTCTGGAGCTCATTTAAGCTCTGGAACTCACTGATGCTCTGGAACTCACTGATGCTCTGGAGCTCATTTAAGCTCTGGAACTCACAGATGCTCTGGAACTCACTGATGCTCTGGAACTCGTACTCACTGATGCTCTGGAACTCACTGATGCTCTGGAACTCACTGATGCTCTGGAACTCTGATACTCTGGAACTCTGATACTCTGGAACTCACTGATGCTCTGGAACTCACGGATGCTCTGGAACTAACTGATGCTCTGGAACTCACGGATGCTCTGGAACTAACTGATGCTCTGGAACTCTGATACTCTGGAACTCTGATACTCTGGAACTCACTGATGCTCTGGAACTCACTGATGCTCTGGAACTCATCGATGCTCTGGAACTCTTATACTCTGGAACTCACAGATACTCTGGAACTCACTGATACTCTGGAACTCACTGATGCTCTGGAACTCACAGATACTCTGGAATTCACTGATGCTCTGGAACTCATCGATGCTCTGGAACTCTTATACTCTGGAACTCACAGATACTCTGGAACTCACTGATGCTCTGGAACTCACTGATGCTCTGGAACTCATCGATGCTCTGGAACTCTTATACTCTGGAACGCACAGATGCTCTGGAACGCACAGATGCTCTGGAACTCACAGATGCTCTGGAACTCACTGATGCTCTGGAACTCACTGATGCTCTGGAACTCACAGACACTCTGGAACTCACAGATACTCTGGAATGCACAGATGCTCTGGAACTCACTGATGCTCTGGAACTCACAGATGCTCTGGAACTCACAGATGCTCTGGAACTCACTGATGCTCTGGAACTCAGATACTCTGGAACTCACTGATGCTCTGGAACTCACTGATGCTCTGGAACTCACTGATGCTCTGGAACTCATTGATGCTCTGGAACTCACTGATGGTCTGGAACTCACTGATGCTCTGGAACTCATCGATGCTCTGGAACTCATTGATGCTCTGGAACTGACTGGTGTTTTGTTTCTCGCTGATGCTCTGGAACTCACTGATGCTCTGGAACACATCAATGCTCTGGAACTCACTGATGCTCTGGAACTCACTGATGCTCTGGAACTCACTGATGCTCTGGAACTCACTGATGCTTGGAACTCACTGATGCTCTGGAACTCAGTGGTGTTTTGTTTCTCACTGATGTTCTGGAGCAAATTTGATCGTGCTTCTCTTCTTGCAGTTTTGAGAAAACTCAAAGAATCCATCAGACTGTCATGCTGGGACTTCTGGTAGCAGTTCATTCTGTGCCATTTATGACATTTTCAAAAAGCTACAAGAAAACCCCGAATATGGAAGTATTTCTGTGCCATCTGAGTTTGAATACAAATTTTTAAGATTGAAAATTTTCAGCATCAAAATCAGACTTTGAGTTTTAAAAAACATCAGATTTCTAGCACTGAATTTTTTTTGCCTCTGAATTTTATTTTTTTTAAATAAATTCAGTGTTAAAAAATTGTTGTCTTAAAATATTCAGTTTTTCAAAATTCAACACACAAAGAAATTCAACACCCCAAAAAATTCAGTGTAAAAAAAAAAAAAATCAACATCTCAAAAAAAATCAGTGTAAAAAAATTCAACCTCAAAAAATTCAGTGTAAAAAGAACCAGACTCAACATTTGGGTCACCAGGGAGAAGCAATCGATCCCTGTCTCAGTTCAGCCAACGTCCAGCCAATCACGTTACGCTCCATTGGTCATGTGACACCCACCCAGATAGTAAGATGGACCGGTCGGCAATGGCAGCAAACTCAGGTGATGGTGCTGCTGATGGCTGAATTTGAGTTTGAGTTGACTGGTTCCAGTTGACTGGTTCCATCTGACTGGTTCCAGTTGACTGGTTCCATCTGACTGGTTTGAGTTGACTGGTTCCAGCTGACTGGTTCCAGCTGACTGGTTTTAGGTGACTGGTTTGAGTTGACTGGTTTGAGTTGACTGGTTCCAGCTGACTGGTTTGAGTTGACTGGTTTGAGTTGACTGGTTCCAGCTGACTGGTTTTAGGTAGGGATGCACATATTGGATTTTTTTTATAACCGTTAACCGACGGCCTTTAACGATTAATAACCGTTAACCGATAAGATTTAAATGCCCTTCCATGCTGCCATTACGATATACCACCATTTAGACACATCACTATCCCGAAATACCGCTATTCCGACACACAAACGTCCCACCATTCCGACCCACCTGACCCGCCCGGGACAGTTGGCTACCACGATGTTGCGCTGTTGAGCGCGTTGTCGTGGACGCCTGCGGACACTTTCCCACCAAGTCCCCACGTCTCCACCGCATCAACCAGTTTAGCTGTGAGGTTATCAGCTGTGTGTCTACCCAGCATGCTCCGCGTTAACAGGACAGCAGAATTAGCTTTCCAGTTCTCATCGATATAGTGACACGTAGCTCTCTGTTGTGAGCGCGGTCCAGCAGTCCGTTGTAATATCCACCAAAAAATGAACTAAATAGTTCATTTTTTGTAATCGACAGCAGCGACAGCCCGTGTTGCCATGTTTGATTGATTTCCTCAGATACATATCAGGCTCGTTTGTGTTGTATTTTAAATGGAGTTCGCAGGAAACCTGGAACGGTTTTGACCGTGTGTGAACTTTGAAAGAGCGTCATTCACAATTGCCCAAATGAACTCGTTCACGCCTCACGCTGGTGAAGGGGAAAGTGAACACGCTCAGTTCACGTTCGTGAAAAATATGAACTAGTAACTACTTCGTGAACTTTCGTTCAATGAACGTGTTCAGGTACAACACTGCACAGAACTCCTTTTTGCTCTTTTCCTCTTCTCTGTAAAGTGGGCTGTGATTAGACGCACGTGATGGCACGTGTTGCACCTGTCGACACGCCCCCATGAGTTGATTGAATTACGTAGCTTAAAAACAAAATTGACCGACCGTTAGTATTAATCGGTTAGAGTTACTGTTATCGGTTAACGGTTAAACGGTTAACCATGTGCATCCCTAGTTTTAGGTGACTGGTTTGAGTTGACTGGTTCCATCTGACTGGTTTGAGTTGACTGGTTCCAGCTGACTGGTTTTAGGTGACTGGTTTGAGTTGACTAGTTCCAGCTGACTGGTTTGAGTTGACTGGTTCCAGCTGACTGGTTTTAGGTGACTGGTTTGAGTTGACTAGTTCCAGCTGACTGGTTTGAGTTGACTGGTTCCAGTTGACTGGTTTGAGTTGACTGGTTCCAGCTGACTGGTTCCAGCTGACTGGTTTGAGTTGACTGGTTCCAGCTGACTGGTTCCAGCTGGTCAGCCAGTAACGGCGGTTTGGGACGGCGTTTATTTTCGTGTGGCAGCAGCTTCCAGCATCAGTAAAATGATCACTGCAGACGGGAACAAAACGGTGATAATGACGACTTAGACAGCTGCTGTGTTTCTAGATTCTGTTTGTGAAGCTGGACTGGGATCGGGTCTCACAGAGCCGTCTGCCTCATGGACCTCTTGATAATCCACAACTAAAAAACCCAACAGAGTGAATCTGTTTGTCTCAGAACCTGAGATCACGCTCGTACTTGCTTGATAAAACGTATGTGTTCTCCGTGGATCTCCTCCCAGTAACGTCTGTCCAGCAGCTCAGTGGGATGAAAACGACACCGTGGCTACGTTAACGTTGTTTAACTTATGAGTTATTGATCTGCGTTCAGATCTCATCATTCCTCACCTCACTGCACCTCCTCTCATAACTCAGCTCATCCTGTTATCTGTCCTGGATCGCTTCATCACTTCTTTTTCATCTTATTTTATTTTATCACACCTCACTGATTAACAAAATCTTTTCTTTTTTTTTTTTCATTTTAGATCCATTTCAGACTTGGTTCAATAATTTACTTGCTGAGTTGTGGAACATTCTTGAATAAACTGAATATCAGAGACGACCTTTGAAAGGTTTTATTATGATCTGATGTCTTTTAGAGGACAGTCATTTTGACTCTTTTTCTCATTTCTTCCAGTTAATCACAATTACTTATAATGTTGTACTAACGTGTTGGCTAACAACAATTCCACTGACTTCTGTTCACTTAATTTTTATTTTTTTCTGTGTGCCATTTTCCCTCATTTTCACTCCGTAACTCCGTGACGCTGCTTTTTCAAAAATAGGAAATGGAAACTGCATCAGTCTGCTCTTTTCTATATATACACACTATATGTGTGTGTGTGTGTGTATATATATATATATATATATATATATATATATATATATATAGATATATATATATATATATATATATATATATATATATATATATATTACACAGAGTCATGGAAAAATGATTAGACCACCATTTTTTTTCTTCACTTTCTTGTTCATTTTAATACCTGGTACCACTAAACGTCATCATGTGACTAAAACAGACAGAAAAGAAAACACTGAATGCATAAAAGCAGTGTTTTTGGCAGTACAACGCCATAGCTATTGATGTAAAAACTTAAGTGATTTAGGTTATAATCAAGAAAACCATGGAAAATGGTAAGATATCAGCTCTTAAATAAAACTCTTATGAGCAATCTTTGTGGTTATCGTTATGTTTGTCCAAACAAATGTACCTTTAGTTGTACCAGGCATTAAAATGAACAAGAAACTGAAGAAAACAAGGGTGGTCTAATAATTGTTTCATGACTGTAAGGCTTGGGCGGTATTACGGTAATACCGTATACTTCCGGTATTTAAAAATAGCAGCGGTATCAGTTTCAATACCGTCATAAAAATGCAATGAGTGATTTCTGTGGTTTAAAGTTTAGTTTCTCTCCTGTATCACTGTGTGTTCTGCTTTATTTTACCGTTTATGAATGTTCGCTTGCAGCTGATCTCGGTTTGACTCGTCTTGTTAAGGTACTGACGATGAAAACAACACTTCCTGAGTTTACTGCTTCAAAATAAAAGCTTCTAATGAAACTAATAATGTTGGACTTTTATGTTGAAGAATTTATAGGAAGTGAAACGTCCGGCATCAGACACTTTACTATAAATCGCGTTTTAGCGCTGCAGGAGAGAGAGGAGCTGGAGCAGAGAAGGAACAGTTAAAACTACAGTGAAAAGCAAGAAATACACAAATAAATAACAACTGTAGTGGAGCCAACTTTATATTGAAGCACTGAACTGCTGTTTCGAGGTTAACTCGCCTTTTTTTCCAGGCGTAAAGCCCCGCGGCGGCGCACATAATGGTGACATCTGTTTTGACGTGCGGCGTCCGCTGGTGCTGTTTGTTCGCCTTAATAGTCGCGGGAATACCGTATACCCCGGTAAAATGTGAGGGAAGTTTGATGGTACCAAAATTTTTATACCTCCCAAGCCTAATATATATATATATATATATATATATATATATATATATATATATATATATATATATATATATATATATATATATAATATGTATATATATTATTAATGTGTAAAAATGTGTTCGGGAAGCATATTTTAGTGTATATAATATTATACATAGGCCTTTTAAAAGTGCATTAATAATTTGCAGATTTTTGGGATTTGCGGGGAGAGGGAGGAGCCTAACCCCTACGAGTTTACTGTACGGTCGGTCCAGTCCTCTATGATGTTTGGCACTTTGGGTTACAGTGGGGTTGTTACTTTGGGTTACGGTGAGGTTGGGTTGGGGAACACCTGAGCTGCTCCAGGGAACACCTGCCTGTCCGATACCACAGCGTCATCACTCTGACGCATGAAGACAAAAACCCGTCCCATGCTCGTAGCTTCCTGTGGTCTGATCTTCACATCACGTTTTACTGCACATGCAATGCACGCCCCCCCCCCCCCCCCCCCCCCCCCCCCCCCCCTCCTGCCCAGCAGCTGCCCACACAAACATGAAGAGGCTCTCAGATTCCCAGGTTCGACTCAGAAGTTCAGATTATTGAGTCAAGACTCCTTCAGTGACGCTCGTGTTCCCTCAGAGGGTTCGTGTGTTTAACTCAGAAAGTCTTCTGATCAAAGGTGAAGATGATCTGCAGGTAATCACTTATTCATCAGCCAGGTGGAGCAGACTGCAGATGGTGTTTGTGGAATCTAGTTTGCACCTGTGCTGCTGCAGAAGCAGATGGACGTGTCTCTGTTGTCTTTTCCTTGAGTCAACGTGGTGTTCGGGAGGTTGGGCTCGCTTCAGGTTGACATGGATTCATCAGTACAGCGTCCCAGAGCGGCGCCTGGAACCGACCCAGAGGGGCCCCAGATGACCCTGATCAGGACGAGCATCTTAGGAAAGAGTGGAGACTATTTTTGAACTGCTCAGGAGCACCTGGAGCTCTTTTCTAACTGAACAGCCTGATGGAGTAAATGAGTCCAGAGCGCTCGGTTCTGCCTGGACAGAAGGATCCAGCGTGCATGGCTGGAAACCTGGAACCTAAATGTAACAGTGGGGATCAAATCCCCCTGAACGCGCGGTATTCCTGCTCTTTTACTAAGTAAGGTTAAACGCGTTTTGATCCTGATTTCAGCTTTGACTCTCAGCCGCCACAGAAACAGTCTCATTGAGAGTAAAACGGTTATTTTCTGAAGGACGTTCTTTGAGCTGTAGATGTCAGCCCTACTGGGCCATCCCCAGGTGCTCCAGGTAATGTCCAGGTCCTGTCCAGGTAATGTCCAGGTCCTGTCCAGGTAATATCCAGGGCCTGTCCAGGTAATATCCAGGTCCTGTCCACATAATATCCAGGTCCTGTCCGGGTAATATCCAGGTCCTGTCCAGGTCCTGTCCAGTTAATATCCAGGTCCTGTCCAGTTAATGTCCAGGTCCTGTCCAGGTAATGTCCAGGTCCTGTCCGGGTAATATCCAGGTCCTGTCCGGGTAATATCCAGGTCCTGTCCGGGTAATATCCAGGTCCTGTCCAGGTCCTGTCCAGGTAATATTCAGGTCCTGTCCAGATAATATCCAGGTCCTGTCCAGTTAATATCCAGGTCCTGTCCAGTTAATGTCCAGGTCCTGTCCAGGTAATGTCCAGGTCCTGTCCGGGTAATATCCAGGTCCTGTCCGGGTAATATCCAGGTCCTGTCCGGGTAATATCCAGGTCCTGTCCAGGTCCTGTCCGGGTAATATTCAGGTCCTGTCCAGATAATATCCAGGTCCTGTCCAGATAATATCTAGGTCCTGTCCAGATAATATCCAGGTCCTGTTCGGGTAATATCCAGGTCCTGTCCAGATAATATCCAGGTCCTGTCCAGATAATATCCAGGTCCTGTCCAGGTAATATCCAGGTCCTGTCCAGGTAATATTCAGGTCCTGTCCAGATAATATCCAGGTCCTGTCCAGGTCCTGTCTAGATAATATTCAGGTCCTGTCCAGGTCCTGTCCAGATAATATCCAGGTCCTGTCCGGGTAATATCCAGGTCCTGTCCAGATAATATCCAGGTCCTGTCCAGGTAATATCCAGGTTCTGTCCAGGTCATATTCAGGTCCTGTCCAGATAATATCCAGGTCCTGTCCAGGTAATATCCAAGGCCTGTCCAGATAGTATCCAAGTCCTGTCCAGGTCCTGTCCAGGTCCTGTCCAGATAATATCCAAGTCCTGTCCAGGTAATATCCAAGGCCTGTCCAGATAATATCCAGGTCCTATCCAGGTCCTGTCCAGATAATATCCAGGTCCTATCCAGGTCCTGTCCAGGTAATATTCAGGTCCTGTCCGGGTAATATCCAGGTCCTGTCCATGTAATATCCAGGTCCTGTCCAAGTCCTGTCCAGATAATATCCAGGTCCTGTCCAGATAATATCCAGGTCCTGTCCATGTAATATCCAGGTCCTATCCAGGTCCTGTCCAGGTAATATCCAGGTCCTGTCCATGTAATATCCAGGTCCTATCCAGGTCCTGTCCAGGTAATATCCAGGTCCTGTCCAGATAATATCCAGGTCCTGTCCATGTAATATCCAGGTCCTGTACAGGTAATATCCAGGTCCTGTCCAGGTAATATCCAGGTCCTGTCCAGGTAATATCCAGGTCCTGTCCAGGTCCTGCTGCCGACTTTGGACAAAAAAACACTGAAGGTTTTGTTTTCTTTTGCAGTCTGAAATTTCAGTTTTGTCGCGGCACTTTCAACATTTATGTCAAACCCGTGACGGATGTCCTGGCGTCCTTTGTGTCCTCAGGTCTGTCTGGGAACCCTGTCGATTTGGAGAAACGCCACACTGCATTCGGACAGAACTTCATCCCGCCGAAGAAGGCCAAGACGTTCCTGCAGCTGGTGTGGGAAGCTCTGCAGGACGTCACGCTCATCATCCTGGAAATCGCTGCAATCATCTCGCTCGGCTTGTCCTTCTACCACCCAAAGGGCATCGACAACGAATGTCAGTGAATCCCTCGCTGCTGTTTCACCTTTTTCTTTAACTGTCGTGGTTTCTCCCTGAAGCTGAACTGTTTTCTCTCCGCAGCATGCGGCCAAGCCTCAGGCGGCGTGGAGGACGAGGGCAGAGGCCCAGGCCGGCTGGATCGAGGGCGCCGCCATCCTTGTTCTCGGTCATCATCGTGGTTCTGGTGACGGCCTTCAACGACTGGTCCAAAGAGAAGCAGTTCCGCGGGCTGCAGAGCCGCATCGAACAGGAACAAAAGTTCACCGTCATCCGCAAAGGTCAGGTCATCCAGATCCCCGTGGCCGAGATCGTGGTGGGAGACATCGCCCAGATCAAGTACGGTACGGAAAACAAAGCCCTCGCTGCTCAGAATGTCAGACTCGTGACGGTGCGCTCGAGCGAGCGTAGATAGTTCCCGTGTTCTGGTCTGAACCAGACGCACCCTGATGTCCGACGCTCCGAGCAGCTTAATGTGATGTTCTGGTGTTGGATGCAGCCGAAGCGCGAAACCTCGTGACCTCCAACGTCTGTCCGCAGGAGACCTGCTGCCCGCCGACGGGATTCTGATCCAAGGCAACGACCTGAAGATCGACGAGAGCTCCCTGACCGGAGAGTCGGACCAGGTCCGGAAGTCCCTGGAAAAGGACCCCATGCTTCTGTCAGGTGAGTCACATGACCTTCACCAACCAGCGTCAACGTCACCAGCCGCAGATCTACTCTTATTTCTGAATTATAGCACATTTCCACCTGAGTGGCCTCATGCTCCTGCTGTTGACGCACAGTAGCAAAAATAAAATAAAGAAATGAGTCAAAATGAAGACCAGAGTTGTAGTGACAGTTGAGAAAGATGGAGGTTTCCGTTGTGACCCGTAGCTTCTTAAATGTTTCCTCAGGGACTCACGTGATGGAAGGATCCGGCAGGATGGTGGTGTCAGCCGTCGGCCTCAACTCTCAGACCGGCATCATCTTCACCCTGCTGGGCGCCGGCGAGCACGACGAGGAGAAGAAGGTCAAGAAAAGTAAGACATGGGAAAAAAAGAAGCTGTCGCACGTGTCGCGCAAACACAGTTGGCGTTGAAGCGTTGACGGTCGTACGAGCGGCCGTAAGTCCGGCGCGTCGGGGAGAAAGTTCGGCTAGAGCCACGTCTGTCAGTGTGTCCGTTAGCAGTTAGCGCTCCCAGCCAACATTTGAACTCCGCAGGCCAGAAATATCTGCAGTAGTTACGGGCTCGTGTTGGTTTGAGGTTTTGGGAAGGCGGCGCTGGTCCGGTCTGGACTGACCACAGCAGAAGGGTCAACCCGTAGCCCCTCAACATTTCAGCCTCCTGAAAACACCACCAATGAATGGATGAGACCAAAGGTGAGTTCACCTGTGGTGCGTGAACCTGCGTCTGTTGAAGCGTAGATGTAGAGATGAGCGTTTCCTGAGTCTGTCGTGGGGAGGAAGTTGTGTCAGTTTGGTTAACCGCTAGGTGCAGTGTTTCCTGCCCTGAAGCAACCAACTCGTACCTCAGACCAGTTAAAAGCAGCGCAGAGGAGCTTTTAGCTCAACGGGGCCCCCTACAGGCCCCATCACTGCTGCCACGACGTCTAAGAACGAAAGACCACAAACGCACAGTGCAGATGTATCGATCAATTGTTCACATAAATTGTATCACGTTTCGTACGTTAGCTAGGTAAACGCCACACCAGTCTGGCCTCAGTAAACTTGTGAAGCGGCGTGTCTCTAGTAGGGATGCACGATAACTGTATTTTTGAAACCGATACCGATTATTTTCAGCTCCTAAAGGCCGATACCGATAACAACAACCGATAACACACACATATACCTAAGATCATTACATCAATACTATGAACAAAACCAAAAATAGTTTTGACTCTTTAAATGAACAGATATTTATTTTTTCCAATTAAAAACTATTGTCAAGCCTCTCAAACATTTCATAAATCTATCAAACAAACCTATTTGATATCTCACATTAACTTAAATAAGGTTCATTACTGACTGATATAAAAAATAAAGGCTCCTTGAACTGATGGAAATACATGCATCAGAATTACTAAACTGAAAAAGATTAACATTTAAAGGATTTTGGCTTGTGGTTCCATTTAAATTAATACCTTTAATTAAAGTAAATGAGGTTCGGTAGTTTTGTGTTTTCATTTTTTTAATCTCATGGAAGCTTTAGACTGCTGCTGGCTTGCGCACGTTAGCATTAGCTTCCGTTAGCTCACGTTAGCGTGATTTCAAAACTCCATGGAAGCGATTGTTATGTTGTAGGTGGCTGATCAGGTTTTACGTATTAAAGCTTGTGCTTCCCTCCTCGTAGAATTCACTCGGAGGATTCGTCACAAATAACCACCAAACTATCTTCTTCTGAAACTTTAACCAAGTTCCACGCCGCCATGTTTGTTTTCATCAGTACGCTGTGCTGCAGGCTGCATTCAAGGTGTAACGTAAATTCCGACGTTCCCTCGTTTGCTAGTCGTTCTTTCAGCCTTTTCTATTTTTTTTTTTTTTATGTGTAACATGTGGGAAAATACTGCGAATATCAATTAAAGTCAGCAACTAACAAAAATTATGACCGAGTTAACGAGTTGTTTTCTGGCATGAGGGGGTATTCTTGATTTTCCTGATTGAGAAATCGTTTTTCTGATCATGCCGACGTCACTTGAACATAACATTCACTGCTGGTTATTCAAGACTCAGAGGGAGCGAGACACTGCTGTGTTGACAGAAATATAAATGTTATCGGGGCTATTCGTCGTGATACCAGAGTTATCGGGATGACGTCATAATAGTTATCGTGCACCCCTCGTCTCTAGTCTCTAGTGAAAGTTTGTAGAATCACCTGGTGAGAAACGAGACGGGCATTGACACTGACCCTCGGTCGTCGGTCCACCGAGCCTTCCCCCGGTTCTCTCAGCAGGTGCGCAGCCCTCTAACCTCTACAGCAGGGTTAAGTCACTTCTGGTCAGGTGGGAGCGCCGCGTTGGCTGCTCTGAGGTTTAGAAGCGTCCCAGAAGCATCCGTCCGCTCTGCTGAAGACGAGCGTCCAGCGTCCTCGCCTGGCGTCTCTCTCTCTCTACACAGCAGGTGCGGCAGGCGGGAAGTCAGACTTGAGAATGTCGCAGATGAATCTGGTGGATTTTCAAAATAAAACCCCACCAGGAGATTGCGAGGAGGAGCAAGACTACCAGGCAGTTCTCGAGTGATCTCAAAGTCTTCATCATAAAACCCGTAAACTTCACCAATCCGGCCAATGAGACGGTGCTTTTGAGACGCTCCCCGAGACCTGAGATAAGCAAAACGGCAGTGAGAACAGAAGAGATGGTTAGAAATGGTGGTCAGGGAATTTAGATTTTAGCTCATTAGATGTCGAGTGTTTAAAAAAAGAGTAAGAGCTGGAGAACAATGCTACTAGTATTTTCCAGAGCTTCTAATGTGTCGGGTGGGAATCTGGAAAGACCTCAGTGGGACCTTCAGAAGCGTCTCTTGACCGACCACACGGGGAAACGGCCTCTTGGTCTCATTTGTCGCTGGTGGTTTCGGCCGCTGCTCTCAGCTGCTGATCAGATGGGGAATAAATGTGGAATTAAAGCGTAAAGCTGTTTTTGAAGAGGAACCCTTCAAAAGCTAAAGTCCAGATGATCCTCGAACTGCCTCAGTGACACAAACCAACTAGCTCCTGCGGTCGGTCTCTACTGCTTTTGATTTGCTTGTGATCATGCTGACCCCCTTTTACTCGTGTCTTTTTCTTTAGTTTGTTTTTTGTCTGATCATTTTGTTTTATTGGCTAAAGTTTTCAGTTTGTCAGGCATTCATTGTGAACTGGCTGAATGCACCAGCTCAGCGGAGAGGGACGCTCGGGTTCGAGTTCCGGCCTCCAGTCACCACGTCTCAGAAAGTAAAAGAATTAAAAAAACAAAAAACCTAAAGTAAAACCGTAGAGTTCCTGCTGAGGAGAACCATCAGATGCATTCTAACGTCCTGAAATTAGCATTTTTACAAAGATGCTGACGAAAGTCCGTGTCCCCGAAGAGCAGCGCACGCCTGACCCGTTCGGTTCCGTCTGATCCCTTACTGGGAGGCTGTGACTCATGACAGCAGCTGAGCTATCGGACCGGCCCGCCCCCTACCCACCCGTCGAATCGGCAGACCTTCTGCTCCACCTTTACACCAGTAGGTGCTGCCGGACCCACCAGTAGGTGCTGCCGGACTCACCGGTAGGTGCTGCCGGACCCACCGGTAGGTGCTGCCGGACTCACCTGCCGATGGACCCACCAGTAGTTTCTGCCGGACCCACCAGTAGGTGACCACCAGGTGCTGCCGGACCCACCAGTAGGTGCTAAACCTGACCCACCTGCCGACCAGAGGTGCTCCGGACCCACCAGTAGGTGCTCCCGGACTCACCAGGTGCTGCCGGCAGAGGTGCTGCCGGACCCACCAGTAGGTGCTGCCGGACTCACCAGTAGGTGCTGCCCCAGTAGTTTCTGCCGGACCACCAGTAGGTGCTGCCGACCCACCAGTAGGTGCTGCCGGACCCACCGTAGGTGCTGCCGACCCACCAGTCTGCCGGACCCACCAGTAGGTGCTGCCGGACCCACCAGTAGGTGCTGGACCCACCAGTAGTTTGCTGCCGGACCCACCAGTAGGTGCTGCCGGCACCAGTAGTTTCTGCTGCCGGACCACCAGTAGGTGCTGCCGGACCCACCAGTAGGTGCCGGACCCACCAGTAGTGCCGGACCCCCAGTACTGCGGACCCACCAGTAGGTAGTGCCGGACCCACCAGTAGGTGCTGCCGGACCCACCAGTAGGTGCTCCCGGACTCACCAGTAGGTGCTGACCCACCAGTAGGTGCTGCCGACCCACCAGTAGGTGCTGACACCAGGTGCTGCCGACCCACCAGTAGGTGCTGCCGGACCCACCAGTAGGTGCTAATGGACCCACCAGTAGTTTCTGCCGGACCCACCAGTAGGTGCTGCCGGACCCACCAGTAGGTGCTGTGACCCCAGTAGGTTGCCGACCCACCAGTAGTGCTGCCGGACCAGTAGGTGCTGCCGGACCCACCAGTAGGTGCTGCCGGACTCACCAGTAGGTGCTGCCGGACCCACCAGTAGGTGCTGCCGGACCCACCAGTAGTTTCTGCCGGACCCACCAGTAGGTGCTGCCGGACCCACCAGTAGGTGCTGACCCACCGTACCACCACCCACCAGTAGGTGCTGCCGGACCCACCAGTAGGTGCTGCCGGACCCACCAGGTGTTGACCACCAGTAGTGCTGCCGGACCCACCAGTAGGTGCTGCCGGACCCACCCGGACCCACCAGTAGGTGCTGCCGGACCCACCAGTAGGTGCTCCCGGACCCACCAGTAGGTGCTGCCGGACTCACCAGTAGGTGCTGCCGGACCCACCAGTAGGTGCTGCCGGACCCACCAGTAGGTGCTGCCGGACTCACCAGTAGTTTCTGCCGGACCCACCAGTAGGTGCTGCCGGACCCACCAGTAGGTGCTAATGGACCCACCAGTAGTTTCTGCCGGACCCACCAGTAGGTTCTGCCGGACCCACCAGTAGGTGCTGCCGGACCCACCAGTAGGTGCTGCCGGACCACCAGTAGGTGCTGCCGGACCCACCAGTAAGGCTGCCGGACCCACCAGTAAGTGCTAACGGACCCACCAGTAGGTGCTGCCGGACCACCAGTAGTGCTGCCGGACCCACCAGTAGGTGCTGCCGGACCGATCAGTAGGTGCTGCCGATCCACCAGTAGTGCTGCCGGACTCACCAGTAGTGCTTGCTGCCGGACTCACCAGTAGGTGCTGCCGGACCCACCAGTAGGTGCTGCCGGACCCACCAGTAGGTGCTGCCGGACCCATCAGTAGGTGCTAATGGACCCACCAGTAGGTGCTGCCGCACCCACAAGTAGGTGCTGCCGGACTCACCAGTAGATGCTGCCGGACCCACCAGTAGGTGCTAACAGACCCACCAGTAGGTGCTGCCGGACTCACCAGTAGGTGCTGCCGGACCCACCAGTAGGTGCTGCCGGACCGATCAGTAGGTGCTGCCGGATCCACCAGTAGGTGCTGCCGGACTCACCAGTAGGTGCTGCCGGACTCACCAGTAGATGCGGCCGGACCCACCAGTAGGTGCTGCCGGACCCACCAGTAGGTGCTGCCGGACCCACCAGTAGGTGCTAATGGACCCACCAGTAGGTGCTGCCGGACCCACCAGTAGGTGCTAACGGACCCACTAGTAGGTGCTGCCGGACCCACCAGTAGGTGCTAACGGACCCACCAGTAGGTGCTGCTGGACCCACCAGTAGGTGCTAACGGACCCACCAGTAGGTGCTAACGGACCCACCAGTAGGTGCTGCCGGACCCACCAGTAAGAGCTAACGGACTCACCAGTAGGTGCTGCCGGACCCACCAGTAGGTGCTGCCGGACCCACCAGTAGGTGCTGCCGGACCCACCAGTAGGTGCTGCCGGACTCACCAGTAGGTGCTAACGGACCCAGCAGTAGGTGCTGCCGGACCCAGCAGTAGTTTCTGCCGGACTCACCAGTAGGTGCTGCCGGACCCACCAGTAGGTGCTGCCGGACTCACCAGTAGGTGCTGCCGGACCCACCAGTAGGTGCTGCCATACCCACCAGTAGGTGCTAACGGACTCACCAGTAGGTGCTGCCGGACTCACCAGTAGGTGCTGCCGGACCCACCAGTAGGTGCTAACGGACTCACCAGTAGGTGCTGCCGGACTCACCAGTAGGTGCTGCCGGACCCAGCAGTAGGTGCTGCCGGACTTACCAGTAGTTTCTGCCGGACTCACCAGTAGGTGCTGCCGGACCCACCAGTAGTTTCTGCCGGACTCAACAGTAGGTGCTGCCGGACCCACGAGTAGGTGCTAACAGACGCACCAGTAGGTGCTGCCCGACCCACCAGTAGGTGCTGCCGGACCCACCAGTAGGTGCTGCCGAACCCACCAGTAGGTGCAGCTTTGGTTATCTTAACTTCACCAAACTCACTTTAACTATTGATCCCGTCTCTGATCTGTAGCCCCTCCCCCAATAGTAACTGTTGAAGCAGAGGGGCGGGGCCGAAAACATCTTCTACAGCTCCGATGTCATCGTTAGCATCGATTTCTATTTGTCAGTGACGAGACGTAGAAATGAGGGATGATTTCTGCAGATCAGATAATAGAGACATCAAGCAGCTGCATGTGGTCAGAGAGGAAGTAGGCGTGTCAACGCAGCGAGGAGGTCCGTAAATATTTTGGTTATGACGAATGAAACGAAATTGAACCGTTTAAATGGTTTATTTCCCTCATCAAAGCTGGAAGTAGTTTAGCTCGTGTTGTCCCGTACCTGCCGTCTCCATGTCTGCCTTCACCACGACGCCGCCGCTCCGCGGCTGGTTCTCCTCGGCAGGACGCCATGCGTGCGTCTCTCTCCTCTGATCCGTCCATTCGTGCCCACAGCACACGCGACGCACACACCTGTGGGTTCCTACCTGTTTGAACTTTGTGTTCTCCCTCAGTTTTGATTTGATCTCCTTCTTTCCTTTGAGCCATCTTATCAGCACTCCGCCCTCTCTCTCTGTCCGAACAGGTAAAAAACAAGGACCCCCCGAAAATCGCAACAAAGGTAACCCCCCCATTCATCCATTTGTCCCTCCATCCTCCCTGCTACTTTCCCCCCTCCTCACCCCCCACCCAGCGGCAGGAGGGGAGCGTCCAGTCCATCTCTCTCTGTCTGTCTGTCTGTCTGCTGTTGGAGGGGGGTGTCCTCTCACCTTGCTTCACCTGTCCAGGGGTGCAACTCTCACCTCGCTGGTCTTTGGGGACCAGTCGGTGTCTGCGGTTGCTACGGCAACGATGACAGATTGGTTCTGGACTGTTAAAGAAAAAGGAAACCGAGATCAGTGCAGCGTTTAACTCCACTGATGACATCACGAGCACCTGATTAAAGGGCTGTGGGTTCCTGTTTGTACCAGCTTCACTGATGAAGGTTATTGGTTTTCTGTGGCGGAGGTTGTTTAGGGTCGGGGCTTGATTGATTAATTGATCGTAGATTAATCGATAACAGAAACAGTCAGGACCTCCCGGTCAGCTCTTACCTGAGCAGAAGCACCTTCTCATTCATTCATTCATTCATTCATTCAGATGTTGAGGCTCCAGCAGCCTCATGAGATGAAACCAAACCAGCGTTCAGATGTAACCAGGTGAACCATGGAACACCTGCTGCCTGCAGGTCTCTCCATTCTACCTGTCCGGCCTCGCACACAGCCGTGGGTTCGACCTGATGGCTGGTGATGTCATCGGCCAACTGTCAGACGCGCTCCTGTCAGACGCTCCCGTCAGATGCTGCTCCCGTCAGACGCTCTAGTCAGATGCTCCCGTCAGACGCTCTAGTCAGACGCTCCCGTTAGACGCCCTCCTCTGTCAGACGCTCCAGTCAGACGCCCTCCCGTCAGACGTGGCCCTGTCAGACGCCCTCCCGTCAGACTCCCTCCCGTCAGACGCCCTCCCGTCAGACATGGCCCCTTTTAGACACCCTCCCGTCAGACGCCCTCCCGTCAGACGCCCTTCCGTTAGACGCTCTCCCGTCAGATGCTCCAGTCAGACGCGCTCCCGTCAGACGCCCTCCCATCAGACGCCCTCTAGTCAGACGCTCCTGTCAGACGCCCTCCCGTCAGACGCTCCCGTCAGCCCGCCCTCCCTCAGCACTCCAGTCAGACGCTCCCGTCAGACTCCCTCCCGTCAGACGCCCTCCCGTCAGACATGGCCCCTTTTAGACACCCTCCCGTCAGACGCCCTCCCGTCAGACGCCCTTCCGTTAGACGCTCTCCCGTCAGATGCTCCAGTCAGACGCGCTCCCGTCAGACGCTCCAGTCAGACGCCCTCCCGTCAGACGCCCTCCCATCAGACGCCCTCTAGTCAGACGCTCCTGTCAGACACCCTCCCGTCAGACGCTCCCGTCAGACGCCCTCCCGTCAGACGCCCTCCCATCAGACGCGCTCCAGTCAGACGCTCCTGTCAGACGCCCTCCCGTCAGACGCCCTCCCGTCAGACGCCCTCCCGTCAGACGCCCTCCCGTCAGACGCCCTCTCGTCAGACGCCCTCCCGTCAGATGCCCTCCCGTCAGACGTGGCCCTGTCAGACGCCCCCCCGTCAGACGCCCTCCCGTCAGACGCCCTCCCGTCAGACATGGCCCCTTTTAGACACCCTCCCGTCAGACGCCCTCCCGTCAGACGCCCTTCCGTTAGACGCTCTCCCGTCAGATGCACCCCTGTCAGACGCCCTCCTGTCCGACATGGCCCCTTTTAGACGCCCTCCCGTTAGACGCTCTCCCGTTAGACGCCCTCCCGTTAGACGCCCTCCCGTCAGACGCCCTCCCGTCAGACGCCCTTCCGTCTGATGTGGCCCCTTTTAGACACCCTCCCGTCAGAAGGGCTCCAGTCAGACGCTCCCGTCAGACTCGCTCCCGTCCGACGCCATACCATCAGACGCCCTCCCGTCAGACGCCCTCCCATCCGATGCCCTCCCGTCCGACGCCCTCCCGTCAGACGTGGCCCTGTCAGACGTCCTCCCGTCAGATGCCCTCCCGTTAGACGCTCTCCCGTCAGAAGGGCTCCAGTCAGACGCTCCCGTCAGACGTCCTCCCGTTAGACGTCCTCCCGTCCGACGCCCTCCCGTCCCATGCAGGTGTTTGTGGCTGAAGGGGGCGTCAGTGGGAGTTGGACCCCTGTAGGGTGGTGGGCTGTGGGACTCCCGATCCCCTCTGTGTGTCTCCACTTTCTTTTCTTTTAGCTTTTCACTCCTCATTTCTCTCACTGTTCCCTTCTTGCAGGGTTGTTGCTCAGGACTCGATGTTGTCTTGTAACTCTGTTGGACTCTGCTCCTTCCTGTCTGGCTGAAGCCTCCTCCTCTTCCTCCTCCTCCTCCTCCTCTTCCTCCTCCTCCTGTCTCTCTCTGTCGTGGTTCTGCATCACCGTCATTGTCTGGGGTGATCCTTTGAGTTCATCTTCTGTTTGATTTGCTTTCCTTTGAGTGGTCAGACACGCCCTCCCCTCTGCCCGCCGTGCGTTCTCCCATGGTTCAGTGCTGCGTCTGTTCTCCAGTTCTGTCGTTGGTCCGTGGGTCTCAGTCCTGTTGGTGTGAAGCTGTGTCAGTTAGCTCCATGTCGTGGCTTGTCTTCAGAGTGCACCGCAGCTTCCCGGTTTGGCACGTGACTCATTCCCACATCCAGAATGTTGAATGTCATGTTGTTGTGCATCGACTTCCTCCCTGGTGACACTCAGATTGGGGGGGATCGGTCCTGGACCTGAAGGGACCGGAGCGGGTCGGCGACAGGTCAACAAAACGCCCCGCTGCGCCTCGGTTTTCTTCCAGGATCCACTTTCGCTGTTTTTTTTTTTTTTTAGGTTAAATATGTCTTCACCACATCAGAGGAGACTCACTGAGAGAAGAGACGTGTTCCAGGTGAACGCCAGGCTGACGGATCCCTTCAGGCTCCTCTACCATTGTTAATATCATTATTATTATCATTATCAGGCTTTTATCACCCACAAACACTGAGATCAATGATCTCTTTTACAACACAGTTCTGGTCCAGTCCTACAAACGTTAAAACTGTCAATATTTAATCGGCTCTGATAAAACCTGATCATCTCTGATGTCTCTGACGTCTTCATCCAGTCCACGCCTCGTATGTTCAGTCTTAGATTGATCTAGAGCTGAGCGATTTTATCGATTCTGCGATATATATATCGATATTTTATCGAGTATCGGTTTTTCAGCCGTGAGTATTGATATTCTAAGCCTCTTTCAAAACCCCCGTGTCCCACCTTTAAAAGCTTGCAAGCAACAATTTCAACTGTTTAAATAACCTGTGGGTCCTGCAGTGACCCTTCAGGTTCTGCAGTGACCTTGCAAGTTCAACAGTGACCCTACAGGTCCTACAGTGACCCTGCAGGTTCAACAGGGACCCTTTAGGTTCTGCAGTGACCCTACAGGTCCTGCAGTGACCCAGGAAGTTCAACAGTGACCCTGCAGGTCCTGCAGTAACCCTGCGGGTCCTGCAGTGACCCTACAGGTCCTACAGTGACCCTGCAGGTTCAACAGGGACCCTTTAGGTTCTGCAGTGACCCTGGAAGTTCAACAGTGACCCTGCAAGTTCAACAGTGACTCTGCAGGTCCGACAGTGACCCTGCAGGTTCAAAAGTGACCCTGCAGGTTCAACAATGACCCTTCAGGTTCTGCAGTGACTCTTCAGGTTCTGCAGTGACCCTTCAGTTCCTGCAGTGACCCTGCAGGTTCAACAGTGACCCTTCAGGTTCTGCAGTGACCCTACAGGTTTAACAGTGACCCTTCAGGTTCTGCAGTGACCCTACAGGTCCAGCAGTGACCCTTCAGGTTCTGCAGTGACCCTTCAGGTTCTGCAGTGACCCTGCAGGTCCAGAAGTGACCCTGCAGGTCCAGAAGTGACCCTGGAAGTTCAACATTGACCCTGCAAGTTCAACAGTGACCCTGGAAGTTCAACAGTGACCCTGCAAGTTCAGCAGTGACTCTGCAGGTCCTGCAGTAACCCTACAGGTCCTGCAGTGAGACTGCAGGTCCTGCAGTAACCCTGCAGGTCCTGCAGGAACCCTGCAGGTTCAACAGTGACCCTTCAGGTTCTGCAGTGACCTTGCAAGTTCAACAGTGTCCCTGCAGGTCCTGCAATGACCCTGCGGGTCCAGCAGTGACCCTGCGGGTCCAGCAGTGACCCTGCGGGTCTTGCAGTGACCCTGCAGGTTCAACAGTGACCCTGCAGGTCCTGCAGTGACCCTGCAGGTTCAACAGTGACCCTTCAGGTTCTGCAGTGACCCTACAGGTCCAGCAGTGACCCTTCAGGTTCTGCAGTGACCCTGCAGGTCCAGAAGTGACCCTGGAAGTTCAACATTGACCCTGCAAGTTCAACAGTGACCCTGGAAGTTCAACAGTGACCCTGCAAGTTCAGCAGTGACTCTGCAGGTCCTGCAGTGAGACTGCAGGTCCTGCAGTAACCCTGTAGGTTCAACAGTGACCCTTCAGGTTCTGCAGTGACTCTTCAGGTTCTGCAGTGACCCTTCAGTTCCTGCAGTGACCCTGCAGGTTCAACAGTGACCCTGCAGGTTCAACAGTGACCCTGCAGGTCCAGCAGTGACCCTGCGGGTCCTGCAGTGACCCTGGAAGTTCAACAGTGACCCTGCAGGTTCAGTGCTGGATGACCCTCCACATCTAGAACCAGGGTCTGAACGAGGTCTTGAGGCTGGGCTTCGGCCTCAGATGTTCCTCTGGATCAGAACGGTTTAGGGTTAGGGGTTAGGGTTCTGCTTCTATCTCCTTCGGTTCACAAATGCGAGCGGCAGCTCCACGTTTACGCCGACAGTCTGAACAGGGTCCCAGCTGAGGATGTGAAGGTCTTGCGTTGACCCCAGGTCAGCTGGTGGTAGAGGTGATGGTGGACGCCGGACTGAGGACTCTGTGTCTGTGTGGTGGGATCCTGTCTGTCCTCTCTGCTCATCTCTGTTGTCTGCTGCTCGTTCTGAAGCTCCCAGAACCTTCTGGACGTCTCCATGTGATCATGATCGATGACTGAGTCTGAGAGGCTCCTCGGCTCGTTTTCAGCTTTGCTCCGACTGAATGTGTAACGGTTTCTCTGCCTTTCTTCCTTCACCCCCCCACCCCACCCCACCCCCCCTCCTTTTGTTTTGTGGTTTATTGATATACGTTGATTTCTTTCATTTACCTTTTCTTTTATCTTTTCTCCTTCATCTGAACCAAAAACCCCCCCTTTTTCCATCGTCATTCCTGAAACCATTGATCCCTCTCAACTGCCCCCCCTCCTCCCTCCTCACCCGCTTTCATCATCGTTCCTCCTTCTCCTCACTCATTGTCCCCTTTAAACCCACCCCCCCACCCCTCCCCCAGCCAAGACTCAGGACGGCATCGCTCTGGAGATCCAGCCGCTGAAGAGCGAGGAGGCCGCAGAGTCGGAGGAGAAGGAGGAGAAGGAGGAGGTCAAGCAGGTGAAGAAGGTCAACGTGACCAAGAAGGAGAAGTCGGTGCTGCAGGGGAAGCTGACCAGGCTGGCGGTGCAGATCGGGAAGGCTGGTGAGGAGCGTCCACACACACACACACTAACGCTCACAGGGTAGCTGCATGTTCAGAAACCCGGATTGATCGGGATGACGGGATGCTTCAGATCTGTTTCTGGAACGGATGGAAGTGAAGCGTTGTGTCCAGATACGTGTGGTCCATCTGTCAGAGTCTCCGGGTCGAGAAGCTCTCAGCTCCGTTGGATGCCAGGTTTATTTTTTATTCATTTAACCAGGGAGTTGGAGGTGTTTTCTGTTACCTTAAAAGTCAGACCTGCTGGTCTTTACAGGAGGAGCTGGATGTGAATCAGGGAGTTCTGGTTCAGGTCCCAGGTTGTCTGATGGGCAAAGAAGTAAACTAGCTGGATGTGAATGGACTCATGCATTAATCTGCGTCTGTTTCTAAGAGCCTCCACCTGCAGGTCCACCCAGGTGACCAGGTGACTCAAGTGACTCAGGTAGCCAGGTGACTCAGGTGACCAGGTGACTCAGGTGGCCAGGTGACCGAGGTGGCCAGGTGACTCAGGTGACCCAGGTGATTCAGGTGACCGAGGTGGCCAGGTGACTCAGGTGACCCAGGTGGCCAGGTGACCAGGTGACCGAGGTGGCCAGGTGACCCAGGTGACTCAGGTAGCCAGGTGACTCAGGTGAGCAGGTGACTCAGGTGACCCAGATGACTCAGGTGACCGAGGTGGCCAGGTGACTCAGGTGACCCAGGTGACCGAGGTGGCCAGGTGACTCAGGTGACCCAGGTGGCCAGGTGACTCGTGTGACCCAGGTGGCTAGGTGACCCAGGTGACCCAGGTGGCCAGGTGACCCAGGTGGCCAGGTGACTCAGGTGACCCAGGTGGCTAGGTGACTCAGGTGACTCAGGGGACCGAGGTGGCCAGGTGACTCAGGTGACCCAGGTGGCCAGGTGACTCAGGTGACCCAGGTGACCCAGGTGGCCAGGTGACTCAGGTGACCCAGGTGACTCAGGTGGCCAGGTGACCCAGGTGGCCAGGTGACTCAGGTGACCCAGGTGGCCAGGTGCCTCAGGTGACCCAGGTGACTCAGGTGACTCAGGTGGCCAGGTGACTCAGGTGACCCAGGTGGCCAGGTGACTCAGGTGACCCAGGTGGTCAGGTGACTCAGATGACTCTGGTGACCCAGGTGACTCAGATGACTCAGGTGACCCAGCTGACCCGAGTGACCCAGGTGACTCAGGTGACCCAGGTGACTCAGGTGACCCAGGTGGTCAGGTGACCCAGGTGGCTAGGTGACTCAGATAACTCAGGTGACCCAGCTGACCCGAGTGACCCAGGTGACTCAGGTGACCCAGGTGACTCAGGTGACCGACGTGACACGGGCGCAGCTGCTCCAACCAGAATCCACGTTTGGATTCTTCAGATTTGGCCGAGACTCATGCTGAAAGCGTGATTTGGTCTTTGAGTGACTGGAACGTTCTTCGGTGATTTGCTGCTGCTACGACGGCAGCCGAACTTCAGCCGAACTTTAGCTGGTGTGTTTTCAGGCTGGCCGGTCGTCCACCTGCGATCTTTCTGGAGGGTAGATGCATTTTTACGCAGATGAACGGTCGTTCAGATGGATGCAGCAGAGAGCTGGAGGTTCCGAGTCGGGACAAAGAGGGTTCTGTTGAGGAGTCGGAGCGTGGACGATGTGATTTAGGGGGTCGGTCGACCGACTGGTTGGAGATGGCTCCTCGTTTAGCTCGCGGCTGTGAAAGTTGACGCACGCAAAGGAGCAAATAACGGGGAAGGAGATCAGGAGACGTTTACTGGGGGGAGGGGGGGGCTGCTGAACCAGTCGTCCGTTAATGCACCGCGAGATCCTTCAGGTAACGACTCTTCTGAAAGTCTCCACTGGTCCACTTCCTGGTTCCCGTTGAAGGACTCACCCGTCAGTGTTCTGGTCTCTGAGGCAGATGTGCTTCCTTCCAACAGGTCTGCTCATGTCGGCTCTCACCGTCATCATCCTCATCCTCTATTTCGTGATCGACAACTTCGGGGTCAAGGGTCGGAGCTGGGTGCCCGAGTGCACGCCCATATACATCCAGTTCTTTGTCAAGTTCTTCATCATCGGCGTGACGGTGCTGGTGGTGGCCGTCCCTGAGGGGCTGCCGCTGGCCGTCACCATCTCCCTGGCCTACTCCGTCAAGGTACGCAGGAAGGGTCGTGGAGGACCGACGGACTTCCCCCCGGGTCTCCTCGGTCCCAGCGATTGACAAGTACAGCCTCTCTCTTCGTCTTTCAGAAAATGATGAAGGACAACAACCTGGTACGTCACCTGGACGCGTGCGAGACCATGGGCAACGCCACGGCCATCTGCTCCGACAAGACGGGCACCCTGACCATGAACCGCATGACCGTGGTGCAGGCGTACATCGGCGACATGCACTACAAGACCGTCCCCGAACCCGATGTCGTCCGGCCGGAGACTCTGGAGACGCTGGTCAACAGCATCTCCATCAACTCGGCGTACACCACCAAGATCCTGGTGAGACGTCGCCGCCCTCACCTGCAGATCAGAAACCTTACCTGGCGGGAAAATGAATGAATGAATGAATTATTATAATAAAAGCGTACAAATGACATAGTTGACATAGTTAAAGGACCTTTCCGTCTCATGACAGTCGTAGTTTTGGTCCCGTCCAGACTGACCCATAAATGCACTCAGCAGTTCTAACGGTACCTTCCTTCAAGGAACCGTAACTAACTGGGTTCCTGATCGTCTCAGACGCCTCTGTCATGTGATGTGGCGTTTTCCCCCGCCACGTAGATGTAGATGTTTAGGGCCGTCTTCTTCTCACCTGTGATGATGTGAAACTGATGAAAGGTCAACACATCCACAGCCTCCGGAGAAAGAGGGCGGGCTGCCGCGCCACGTCGGTAACAAGACGGAGTGTGCCCTGCTGGGCCTGGTGTTGGACCTGAAGAGGGACTACCAGCCAATCAGAGAAGAGATCCCCGAGGAGAAACTCTACAAGGTCTACACCTTCAACTCCTCCCGCAAGTCCATGAGCACGGTGCTGAAGAACGCTGACGGAGGCTTCCGCATGTACAGCAAAGGGGCGTCGGAGATCGTCCTGAGAAAGTAAGAGACGCCTCTGAGAACCTGCATCCCTCACGCTCCCCGTGCGGTGGTCTCACCTGACCCAGGTGACTCAGGTGACTGAGATAACTCAGGTGGCTCAGGTGACTCAGGTGACTGAAATAACTCCGGTAGCTCAAGTAACTCAGATGACCCAGGTGACCCAGATAATCCAGGTGATCCAGATAACTCAGGTGGCTCAAGTGACTCAGATGACCCAGGTGACTCAGATAACCCAGGTGACCCAGATAACTCAGGTGACTGAGTGGCTCAGGTGACTCAAGTGACTCAGGTGACCCAGGTGACTGAGATAACTCAGGTGGTTCAAGTGACTCAGATAACCCAGGTGACCCAGGTGCCTCAGATAACCCAGGTGACCCAGATAACTCAGGTGGCTCAAGCGACTCAGATGACCCAGATGACTCAGATAACTCAGGTGACCCAGATAACTCAGGTGACTCGGGTGACTCAGGTGACCCAGGTGACTGAGATAACTCAGGTGGCTCAAGTGACTCAGATAACCCAGGTGACCCAGATAACTCAGGTGACTCGGGTGACTCAGGTGACCCAGGTGACTCAGATGACCCAGATGACTCAGATAACCCAGGTGACTCAGATAACCCAGGTGACCCAGATAACTCGGGGGACTCAGGTGACCCAGGTGACTGAGATAACTCAGGTGACTCAGATGACCCAGGTGACTCAGATAACTCAGGTGACTCGGGTGACTCAGGTGACCTAGGTGACTGAGATAATCCAGGTGACTCAGATAACCCAGGTGACCCAGATAACTCAGGTGACCCAGGTGACTAAGATAACTCAGGTGACTCAGGTGACTGAGATAACTCAGGTGGCTCAAGTGACTCAGATAACTCAGGTGACCCAGGTGACTCAGATAATCCAGGTGACCCAGATAACTTGGGTGACTCGGGTGACTCAAGTGACCCAGGTGACTCAGATGACCCAGGTGACTCATATAACTCAGGTGACCCAGGTGACCCAGGTGACTCATATGACTCAGATAACTCAGATGACCCAGGTGGTCTCACCTGACTCCCCCCCTCCCAGGTGCTCCCGTATCTTGGACGCCCAGGGCCAGCCTCGCATCTTCAAGCCCAAGGACCGCGATGAGATGGTGCGCAAGGTGATCGAGCCCATGGCGTGCGACGGGCTGAGGACCATCTGCGTGGCGTACAGGGACTTCCCCGCCGAGGCCGGAGAGCCGAACTGGGACCAGGAGAACGACATCCTGAACGAGCTCACCTGCATCACCGTGGTGGGCATCGAGGACCCCGTCAGACCTGAGGTACGGTTCCCTAACCGGTAGCTTCGGTAGATCAGGTGCACGTGATCCTCTGGTTCTGAGGTTTTCCTGGTCGGACACAAACATCTAAACCTCTCCAGGTCATAAATGGAGCCTCCGGTGACAGACGTATAAATATATTCAGACAAGAAAGAAATAATGAACCACAGCTCAGATAACTTTAAAGCAGATGGATTCATAATTAATGCTGATGAGCTGGACCTCAGCAGGTCTGCAGACCTCTGTAAAAGCAGAGGTGTGTGCGTGAAATCAACGCCAGAGAGGAAGGACGTCAGCACTGACGAGAGCTGTAGTGATACACTAATCTCGCGATACAATATGATACACGATATTCGGCTCACGATACGATATATATCGATATTCATCTTATAATACATTTACATCATTCAGTGCGTTTACATGGGAAGTTTAATTCCTCTTTAATTCAGAATTAAAGTTAAAGCAGAATAAAAGTTACCATGTAAACACTTAATTCCATGTGAAAATGTCATTTCCGAATTAAACTTAATTCCGAAGTAAGTGGCTGGTTTATTCCCATTTTAATTCCGAATTAAATAATTCCGCGGTCATGTTTACACTCATTCCTGTTTAAATTAATTCCCATCTTTCTGCGCATGCTAGTTCTCTTGCCCGTCTGTCGCGATGACGCTTATATTCCTCGCTGGGCTTGTTTTCAAAACGGCAGCACGCAGTAAACGGTGTTCAAGAGCAGAGACGATTTATTTAATAAATAGCTTGGAGGAACTGGAAATAATTAAAAGAACAGATGGCAGGAAACATAAAAATTGTGAGCTTTTCAAAGCGTGGCCAGGTTAAATGAAGGAGGTTTCACAGATAGAGACGCCACCCAGGGCAAAAATAAGTGGAATGTTGTTGCTAACCGAGTTAGCTAAGTTTGTTTTCTTCCAGTAGATGTAAAGACGTCCACCCCCCCCATCCAATCAGAACCCTTCCCAACCCCCAGACCTAAAGCAGAGCTGGATAAAGCCAAACAAACGTGTTTTCCATGTAAACCTTAATTCGGAATTACTATTTCCATGTAAACTCGAAGGAAAATAGTTTAATTCGGAATTATTTAATTCAGAAATAAAAAACATCATGTAACCGCAGCCATTTTCTGAAAGATTTTAAAGGGACAAAGTGATTTTGGTGACATCTTGTGAGTGTTCCAATGACTTTGTTTGAATTAAATGAACTGAAAGCATCAGTTACACATTATGGGCCCATCGTACACCTCCCGCTAGCCGCTACCCGCAAATCACGGATTTAGGAACCTCCACTAACCGCTAATACAATCTTCCGCTTCCCTAAAGCCGCTATCCGCTTTGCCGACTCCCTTATTCACATTGTAGGTGTGGCAATTCGCGTTTTCCGCAAACTCTGTATCTTGTGATCTGTATCTCGTGATCTGTATCTAGTTCTCGCGGCTCTGCCTGAGTGTGTTTACCGGGAGCGCACCAACTATCTGGTCTTTCAGGTAGCCCATAGGAATTGTCTGTGTGAAAATATTTTTACCTCCGCCAAGGAGGTTATGTTTTTGCCGGCATTTATCTGTCTGTCTGTGTTCAAGATAACTCAAAAAGTTATGGATGGATTTTGATGAAATTTTCAGGAGTTGTCAGAAATGTGAAAAGGAAGAATTGATTTGCATCTGGATCTGATCCAGAAGGCGGATTTTATCACAATCTGTAAATCGCTGTATGGGAGAACTGTTGTGCTTGGCGGAGGTCTGCGCTCTCCGAGTGCTTTTCTAGTTAAGAAATGTTTTCCTGGAAGCTCACTGGCTCTATTTTTTCTGAGCAGTTTGTTGAAACTTCTTGGAGTATTAAAAAAAAATGATTAAATCATTTGCTCCACATTAGTTAGAGCAGTGGTGCGCAAACTGTGGTTCGCGTACCACTGGTGGTACGCGGGGAAACGTCAGGACTTTCCGACATTTTCGCTTTTTTTTTATTTAAATCGGAAACATACAATGCATTATAAATGCGTATCAAACGAAATTCAGGTAACAATAAATAACTACAATAAGGAATAAACATCTCTCCTGTGAATTCAAAGCTAATTGAGAAGGCATATATGGCTATATTTTAAAATTGGTGATCATGGTGGTACTCAGAGAGCTGAACAGTTTCTCAGGTGGTACGCAGAATTAAAAGTTTGAGAACCACTGAGTTAGAGCTAGTTATGTATATATCAGTGGGTAGCGGCTTTAGGGAAGCAGAAGATTGCTAATAGCGGATAGCGCAACCTGCTCTTAAAGGCAATGGCTACTGACGCACTGATTGGTTAAACAGGTGGAACGCCCTAACCACTCCCATGCATAATATATGCATAATATAGCGGTTAGCGCACGTAAGATCGCGGGTTTAGGGAGGTGGAGGATTACGTTCTTTGCGCCCCTCCTGCTACCTGCTATCCCTTAATAGCAGCTTTAGGAGGTTTGGCGCAAGATCGGGCCCTATATGGCTGACAAGCAGCTTAACAAAATGAATAAAAGTTTTGTTGAGAAAAATAGTTTCATTTATTTAAGAAGCTTAGAATATCGATACTCGATAAAATATCGCTATATATCGCAGAATGGCTAAAATCGCTCAGCTCTAGCACTGACCGTAGCGATGTCCCTGCTGATCTTCAGCGTCATGCAGTCATTTCTGAACAGTTTGGAGTTCAGCGTTCCACAGAGACAGAGATTATTTACCGGTGGAAAACATCCAAGACAGTTGTCAGTCTTCCCAGGACTGGACGTCCCAGCAGAGCGACCCCGAGGTCGGACCGTACGACGCTCAGAGGAATACAGGAACCCAGAGAGCTCCGGGTCGACCCTCGTTCCTTCAGGGTGGAGCTCGTTTGTGCTGATGCAAAACTGAAGACATGAGAACTGAGAGCTGCAGAGCTGAAATCTACCGCATCAACCGCTAAATGAAATAAACGCTGGTGGTGTCGCAGGCTGATGGAGCTTTTCCCAGCCTGAAACATCAAGACTGTCTGGCTGCTTCATGGTCGTCCTCCGGTTCTTCATCTGTTGAAGATGTAAACCGGCAACAAGCTTTGAAGCATCCGGAAGTATCTACTGTTGGTTCTTTCTTTGAAAAACCTCCGTGAGGTCAACGCAGAGTTTTCAGTCTTAAGTACTTCAGGTGTAGATCATCTCCAATCCAGACTTTCTGCATCCTGGATCATTGTAGAGTAAGATCATGTGATCAACCCCGTTCAGATGCTTTACTCCAACTCCCAGACTTCCTTCCCACCCTGGATCTCACCATCACCGTCAGCTTCCTGGAGTCCTCCATGTCTGCTGGATCTTCTCCCCACAGCCCTGGATGCCATCATCGACTCCCCACTGCATCTGTCACTCTTCTACTGAACAAACCTGGCTCAAATCTCGATAATTAAATGACCTCTGCCCTGTTTCTAACCCTAACTTTCATCTCTAAAATACTTGAAAACAGTTTGTGCTCCTGACCTCCATTCTCATGTCTCAGAATAACCCGTCTGGTTGCCTCCCCCATCACAGCACTGACACTAAAAACCTCCTCCTAGCAGCTCATTCCCCCGGGTTCATCAGGTGTCCCCCAGGGCTCTGACCTGGGGCTCCTTCTTTTCATCACCTTACTTTCTTCCTCTTGTGGATGTTTTCGGTAAATTTAGTTCATCAGTTTCTACCGATGACACCTGATTCGTCCCTCCCCCACTGTCTATCTGAAACCAAACCTTCTAAAACTAAATCGCACTATCAACAGCTGGCAGGTTGCTCCTCCCCTCAGGTGCTCCTGTGAGCAGTCATTAACTGCTCCAGGGGAGTTTCTGACTGGAGATCAGAATAAAACTGACTGATTTGGTGCTGGAGCGACACCAACAGGGACCAGGAGTGAGACAGTCCGGGTTCTCCTCTGCAGGGCTCAGAGATCTGGGGTTCACATGTTTGTAAGCAGACCCACAAAGCCCCCGTGGGTCTGGGTCTGGTACCAGATGGTAGCAGATGACCTGAGGAGCAGGAACAAGTCACCTCCAGCTGGAGGTCTCCAGCCGTTCAGAGCGTAGACCGGCATCGTTACGTCTCTGGTACGTCCTGTCTCTGGGGGATCAGGAGGGGCGGGGCTTCCCTGGGGTGTTTCCTCAGCTCCACCTCAGACAGGTGAAGACCCTCCTGTGGAAGTGGTTTTGATTTGGTTTGAGCAGGAGAAGGGGAGGTCAGGGTTCCTGCACCTCTGCAAGGTTTCATGTCTGTGTTGTGCTCTTCCAGGTCCCTGAAGCCATCTCTAAGTGCCAGCGGGCAGGAATCACCGTGCGCATGGTTACCGGCGACAACATCAACACCGCCCGCGCCATCGCAACCAAGTGTGGCATCCTGCAGCCCGGGGAGGACTTCCTGTGTCTGGAGGGCAAGGAGTTCAACCGGCAGATCAGGAACGACAAGGGAGAGGTAAGACCTGGTCCAGACCCTGGGCCACCAGGTCCGGACCGTGCGGTCCCGGCCGCCGCCGGGTTAAAGCTCAGACTGACACCTTGCTCTCGGTTCTAGGTGGAACAGGAACGCCTGGATAAAGTCTGGCCCAAACTGCGAGTCCTGGCTCGTTCGTCGCCAACGGACAAACACACTCTGGTCAAAGGTGAGCCGGACCTTCACGTTGTGAGCGGCTGTAGGAGGACTGTGGCTGTGGGCGGAGTCACCGGGTCCAGGACTTTCTCTGAACGGACCCTCGACGTGCCCTGCAGTAGTCGTGGCGCCGCTGAAAGGTAAAAGGTAAATGTCTGTTCTGTTCCACTCCAACAACCAGGCATCATTGACAGCACGGTGGGAGAGACCCGACAGGTGGTGGCGGTGACGGGAGACGGCACCAACGACGGCCCCGCCCTCAAGAAGGCCGACGTGGGCTTCGCCATGGTAACCACCGCGGTTTCCTTTCTCCCGCAGCTCCTGTTTTTTTTCTGCTTCATTACTGACAGAGAGGAGTCCCTCTGAGTTGATTACGTTTCTAATGCGGCTGTGAAGCGTCGTCCGTGACGAGTCTGCAGTTTAATCATCCAGGCTGCTGTGAAATGGAATTATGAATCAATAAAGGGCCCCTGCTCAGCGCCGTCACCGGCGTGATGCGGTTCATTCTCCGTCCCAGATGATTTATCAATACTTCAATCGTTTTCCTGATCGCTGATCTGATTCAACGCTTTTTATCCTCTTTGTACATCATCGCTGTCAAGGTGTTTTGAAATGACGCCTGCGTCGGTTTCTGTAGTTCCAGTGAAAGGACCTCTACCAGATAAACCAATGCTTTAAGTTGGTAGGAGGGAACCTGGCTGCTCCGGTAGGTGGAGGCTGGGCCGACGCTCCGGTAGGTGGAGGCTGAGCTGACGCTCTGGTAGGTGGAGGCTGAGCCGACGCTCCGGTAGGTGGAGGCTGAGCCGCCGCTCTGGTAGGTGGAGGCTGAGCCGACGCTCCGGTAGGTGGAGGCTGAGCCGCCGCTCTGGTAGGTGGAGGCTGAGCCGACGCTCCGGTAGGTGGAGGCTGAGCCGCCGCTCCGGTAGGTGGAGGCTGAGCCGCCGCTCCGGTAGGTGGAGGCTGAGCCGCCGCTCCGGTAGGTGGAGGCTGAGCCGCCGCTCCGGTAGGTGGAGGCTGAGCCGCCGCTCCGGTAGGTGGAGGCTGAGCCGATGCTCCGGTAGGTGGAGGCTGGGCCGACGCTCCTGTAGGTGGAGGCTGAGCCGCAGCTCTGGTAGGTGGAGGCTGAGCCGCCGCTCTGGTTGGTGGAGGCTGAGCCGACGCTCCGGTAGGTGGAGGCTGAGCCGACGCTCCGGTAGGTGGAGGCTGAGCCGACGCTCCGGTAGGTGGAGGCTGAGCCGACGCTCCGGTAGGTGGAGGCTGAGCCGACGCTCCGGTAGGTGGAGGCTGAGCCGGTGTTCTGGTAGGTGGAGGCTGAGCCGACGCTCTGGTAGGTGGAGGCTGAGCCGCTGCTCTGGTAGGTGGAGGCTGAGCCGACGCTCTGGTAGGTGGAGGCTGAGCCGACGCTTCGGTAGGTGGAGGCTGAGCCGACGCTCCGGTAGGTGGAGGCTGAGCCGCCGCTCTGGTAGGTGGAGGCTGAGCCGACGCTCTGGTTGGTGAGGTGGAGACCCCGGGAGTCTCTGACTGCCGTCGGCTCAGACTCGGACCGTCGGTGATGGAAGCAGCTGCTGTCATTGAGGATGAGGAGAGAGTCCCTGTGAGCGCAGGATCAGCTGACGTCGGAGCAGAGACTCATGGGTCTGTCAGCGCGGCGCCGGGCTGGATATCAGCTGTGACCTTTGCGTCCAGACGAAGGTCATCTGAGCAGCAGCGTCCCCTGCAGGCTGCGCAGCAGCTGCCGCGCTGTCGGACGGCGCCCACAATGGCTCGCGCGTCACGCGGCCAGTGTTTGGTTCCTGAACCTCTCTGCCGCGGGTGTCCCTGTTCAGGTCCGGCTCGTTTCATCAGGAAGTCGCCCTGAGACACAGCGGCTCACGTCACAGCGGCTGTAAAGAAGCCTGCTATTTATTTTTAGCATCAGACGTCTCTCTGAGGCTTTGGGCCGTCCAGCTGATTGTGCTCAGAACTGCCTTATTTCCAGACGTTTTCATGGCCGGCGCCCGGATGGTTGCCAGGTGAAAGCGAGCCCTCGGCGCCTCTGCAGCCACGTCCGCTGGACCGTCGGCGTCTCGTCTCCTTGGAGCTGCGATGCTGCTGAGGTCGAGACAGGAGGCAGTAACGTACAGCACCACAGAGAGACGCCCACGTCTCCGGGTCCGCTGTCTGTGATCCAGCTCCTGAGGGGGGCGCCGCCAACCAGAGTGATGGGTAAACAGTCTTCAGGGTCACCAAGGAGCTTTTAACCTGCTTAGATCTCCATGGCAACTTAGCTGCATGGCTAACCTGCTGCAGAGGAGGAGGAGGAGGGAGTTCAAGTCTTCATCTCTCTGCAGCTCACACCTCAGCTGTAGATGAAGACCTCCTCCAGACCTCCTCCAGACCTCCTCCAGGCCTTTCACCAGAGTAGTTGATGTGTTGGAGGATGGTTCTAATTCAGTTCTCGTTCTTCTTTCACATCTCTCTCGATTCGCACGTTGGGGCTGTTGAACGGCAGGTATTTGGAGAACGGCATTGAACCGATGAGGCGTCATTACACAGACGCTAATGAGACGGTGACGGGATCGATCCAACCATTGGTTTCTCATCGTCAACAGATCCTGTTCAGACCTGATAAACCTGTACTGGTTCGGGTTTTACTCTTCAGAGGAACACCAGACCAGATTGGATCAGATCAGACCAGATCAGACCAGACCGGACAGGAACACTTGTTGACCTGCTGAAATGTCTTTAAACCAAACCCTCCTCTGACGGTCTGTTGTGCTTCAGGGAATCGCCGGAACAGATGTGGCTAAAGAGGCGTCCGACATCATCCTGACTGACGATAACTTCACTAGCATCGTCAAAGCCGTCATGTGGGGCAGGAACGTCTACGACAGCATCTCCAAGTTCCTGCAGTTCCAGCTGACCGTCAATGTGGTGGCCGTGATCGTGGCGTTCACCGGCGCCTGCATCACACAGGTAAACCTGGGCGGGGTCTTCTGCGTTCACAGAAACATTTGAGACCAAGCTTTAATGAAGCACCAGAGATGTGGAGCATCTAAACCTGAGGAGCTGAGATGAAGCGACTCTCAGAAGGTCCTGTGGGCGGGACCTCCAGCTGTCTGACTCCAGTCGTATACCTGAGATTCTTTATCAAGTCAAAGTGATTCTTAGCTGGTTTGATGTATGAAGGGTGGGCGGGAACGTGGTACCTAAGATGGGACGAACACGTCTGGAGATGACCAGCACGGCCCCACCAACACATCTGTCCTGAAGATCCTCGGTGGATTTAAGGGGTTCTGTTTGACGGATGAGCAGACAAACGAATGTCCCAGAGTCAGCAATCACTCGTCTGTTGGGCTTTAATTAAAGAAAACGACATCAACTGTTTTAAAAAGACTGATGTTTCAGTGCTCATAATATAATCACGTCTCAGTAATGAGACGTAACGCTTTGTCTGCTGGTTGGCTGATGACTCTGAATCGATCCTGGTCCGTAAATGAATCTTGGAGTTTAAAGTTTAACTTTATGTGCCAACAAGAAATAATCTGATGTGTCAGGTGGTTCATTTCAAATGAGACAACGTCCATCCTGTCCTACGGGACATGTACGGTTGTCCTGGAAGGCCTAAACGTCTTCAGGAGACTGATCCTGCTGACGTCAACCAACTCTGACCTCCTCTTCCAGGACTCTCCCCTGAAGGCCGTCCAGATGCTCTGGGTCAACCTCATCATGGACACTCTGGCGTCCCTCGCTCTGGCCACCGAGCCGCCCACCGAGTCTCTGCTGCTGCGTAAACCCTACGGCCGCGACAAGCCCCTGATCTCCAGGACCATGATGAAGAACATCCTGGGCCACGCCGTGTTCCAGCTCGTCATCATCTTCACCCTGCTCTTCGCCGGTGAGTCCAACGCCCGGCGCCGCTGTCTGCCGTCCAGAAACGTCGCCGCCTCACATCTGTCCGTCTGTCTGTCTGTCGCCACCTCTCAGGTGAGAAGTTCTTTGACATCGACAGCGGCCGCAACGCTCCCCTGCACTCGCCGCCGTCCGAGCACTACACCATCGTGTTCAACGTGTTCGTCATGATGCAGCTCTTCAACGAGATCAACGCCAGGAAGATCCACGGAGAGAGGAACGTGTTTGAGAGCGTCTACAGGAACCCCATCTTCTGCAGCGTCGTCCTGGGGACCTTTGCCCTGCAGGTAACTCCACCTCCGTCTCCTCCTCTGGTTCCAGGTGAGCGGACTGAGCTTGGTCGGGCGCCGCTGACGTTCTCGCAGGTTTACGAAGGTTTCATGAGTCGATGCGTCCAGCGGCTGAGCTGCAGCGTCCACGTTCTCCACCGCAGGTAGAAATGAGATCTGTTTATAAACCGTAAAGGTGTGGAGCAGAGAGGGCTGATGGGAAAGAGCTGCAGCAGCTCCTGGATCAGAGAACTAGCTGCTCAGGTGCAGTGGTGATGGAACATCTGGACACCTGAGCGGTGTCAAAGACAGGTGAACTGGGACAGAAGCAGAAATGGTTTGAAACACCTGAGATGTTTGTCTCTTCCTCCCCAGATCATCATCGTCCAGTTTGGAGGGAAGCCGTTCTCGTGCACGGCTCTGACCATCGACCAGTGGCTGTGGTGCGTCTTCATCGGTGTGGGAGAGCTGCTGTGGGGACAGGTGAGACCCCGCTCAGGTGTGCTCTGTTCCCAACGTGAACGAACAAAGAGCCGGGCCGGGGGGTCCCTCCGTGAATAACAGGCACACGCGGTCACGTGATCCCGCACACCAGCCGAGACGCTTGAAGTGCTGAGAATCCAGTTTTAAGAACGCCGCTAGGTTCAGGTGGTGGGCGGGGCTTGATGAGGCACTGCCATTTATTTTGGGGATAAAATGGAGAAGGAAGCAGCAGGTGAGTCTGCAGCGTCAGTTCAGGAACGACACCAACACGGTTATTAACCTTTTAGATCCTCCAGGTTTAAACTGAAAGTCCGTGACGCGCAGAAGCACACGAGCTGTCGCAGCATGATGTCACAGATGCAACCCAGCGAGGATCAACCAGGGTTTCCATTTCAGTTCCACCTGCCGACCTGAAGATCATTAATAATAGATCATTAATAACGGATCATTTATGGGGCTGAAGGTCAAACAGGAGCAGCACTGATCCGTGGAAGCCTGGTTCATGAACCTGAACCCTCCGTCTGTGGTGTGGACATTATTCTACACAAATACTCAACTGTCAGGCATAATTAGGTGAAGTTGTAATAATGCATGAAATTACTGTTATAATTATTATTATTATTGGGCCGACCCGGTAGCGCAGCGGTTGGGCAGGTGTCACATATACAGCGGCAATAAAGGCCACTAGTGCCAAAAAAAGTCTTAAAAAAATAAAAATAATAATAATTATTATAATATTCTCTAGCAGGAAACCACCCTGATCCCTGCAGATCCTCATCATGAAGGACAGGAGGTTCTGCGAGTTAATATCTGAGCGTAGGTACGGATCAAAGAGACCTTCCAGGGTAGCGTATTGATTGATTGGCATATCAAATAAAAACGCAGAAGGCTACTGAGCTGGATCTCCAGCAGGACGGGTCCACGTGGACGACCGTCACTGAACCGTGTGAGACGGAGCAGGCGGTGTCACTTAGTTTGGGTCAATGAGAGTGTATTTGTAAAGGATCAAAAAGCTCATCACACATTTCTGTCAAGCAGCCATATTTTTAAAAACAAGCCGACCTGTTTTTAAAATGAGCTGATATATTTTTGAGGGAAAGGAACCCAAAGTGGCACATTACAGGCAGCTACGGTGATTACAGAACCTGTGGCCGGAATCCGACCAATGAGAGCGAGGCTGCCGCTGTTGCTGGGCAGAATACAGCCCCTGCAGACCTGACTGGGAAACCCCGCCCAGTCTGGTCAGGAAGCAGCACATGTTTGCTGTTGGAAACCTCCTGGTAGATGTTCAACAGTGTCGACCGGGTTTGTACAGTTTATACACGTGTGATCAGACATCTTTATTTCAGTAAACGTTTCAGTGAGAACCAAATGTTTTATTTCCACGATAACTAGGTTTAATCTCCACCGTGCTCTAAATCATCTCTGTAGGGAGGGCTCTGCTGTGCACCAGTACAGAATATACTGGACCAGTCACCACATGGGGGGATTTCTGATGTCACTCAACCAGACATAGACATATATAGAGATAGACGCCGCATTGGCTGTTTGGAACGAGAAATGCGGCCGCCATCTTGGACCGGTCATTCTCTGGGATTATAACCGTAGTAGTATTACCGTACGTCGAGTCGCAGCACAAGTGAGAGAACAAGCCTGAACATTGTGTGGGATATTCCTGCTCCAATCGGACCATCAGAAGCAGGGCTCAGGGGATTACTTTTCACAAGTAAGATGTAACATATTTTTCGGTCTAAAAGACGTCTAATAAATGTCTAATAAACGTCTAACGGTCCCTAGACGTCTGGGCTAAAATCGGTCTACCACTGGTCTAAATGAAAGTTTTAGACTAGCCGTTTCTAAATCTAAACTGCATTGTACATTAATCAATGACTGTTAAAAATGATTTAATCCAGCATTTGGCCAACATTTATACAATTTACTATTGTTTTATTTTGTATTTAATTATTAATGGATTAAATTGTAACGTATAGATCTATGCAAAACAATATAATAGCCTACTAAAATGTAACGGGACAGATTGAGATGTTGGTCAGATTATAGCTAATAAGGAGAATAGCAAAAATGAACGTCAATTCAGTCAATAGCATAATTGAAATAAACAATAAAAAAAATAGGGAAAACAGCAATAATAAACTGTCAATACAAGCAAAATATAACAGCATGATAAGACTAGCCTACATTAAGGAGAATAGCAGTAGGCTAATGAACAGCAATGTCAAATTAATAAAAAGCCTAATGAAAATGGAATAAAACTATACAAACCATAAGGCATTAAAAGTGCTAAATGAACTAAGTCCATGTTGTAGCCTAAGTCTTTAGACCCTCTTAAAAGACCCTACTTAAAAGGCTACTAGCCTATAACAGGAACGGAGATATTCATTATATTACTAAGCTCACTATCAATATTAAAATACGTCAAACCATGTGTCATGTATCAAAGCTACATTTATGACCTTTGCAGCAAAAGAAAAAAAAACGCGTGAAAATCAGTTTGTTTCGTGAGGTATGATTAAATATATTGACGGCACACCTGCCAAACAAATAACACTGAGCGGAGCGGGTGACCGGTCCAAGATGGCGGCCCCAAATCTCGTCATCGCCAGTAGGGAGTAGCGTTCGACGCGGCGTCTATCTCTATATATGTCTATGCAACCAGACGCAGCTTTTCAAAACGACCAGGGTGGCTTTTAAATCGGGACGGCGTGAAGTCCGTGAGAGTGACGGGACTAAGAGCGGCGCAGAGGACCGCTTTTATTGACTTCACCGTGTCTCAGAGGGTTTTAAGCAGCTTTTCCACAGCTGTGGTGAACTGATGCAGATGTTTTTGTCTCCCCCCTCAGCTGATCTCAGCCGTCCCCACCCACCGCCTGAAGTTCCTGAAGGAGGCCGGCCACGGCATCACCAAGGAGGAGATCCACAAGGAGGAGCTGACGGAGGACACGGACGAGATCGACCATGCAGAGATGGAGCTGAGGAGGGGCCAGATCCTGTGGTTCAGAGGTCTGAACCGCATCCAGACGCAGGTATGCGCCCCCCCCCCCCCTGGGCAGGAACAAGCCTGATTTATCACTAACCTGTCTTGGTTTGTCTCATGTGGTGAGCTGATGTTTGAAAAGAAAAGAAAAAGACATTTCAGAGCAGAGGACTGAGGACCAAACCGTCACAGCAGAGACCAGGAAGCATGACGTGACGCGGGTTTTTTTTTTTCTGAAACGTCTGTTTTTCCCATCTGAGGAACTCTGCGGACATCTCTCAGCTTCTAATCTGAATCCTTTGATCCAGACCAGACTGGTTCTGGGAGCAGAGGAACCGCCGCCGCCGCCTCCGTGAGATGGATGAGCCCGCGGAGGGAACGCTGCCGACGTTGTCCTGTTAATTTCACACTCTGCTGAAGAGCCACAGAACCAGTTCATTAAATCAGGAATTAAAAGAGGCCGACAGGCGCTCATCAAAAAAGCTCCTTCGGACGGTCGTTTGTCGTCAGTAAATCCATCAGCCTGTCGCTGCTCACGTTAGCGTTCACTCTGTGTTCATGTACGGTTTGTGCAGCTGCGTCGAATAAACGCTCGGGACAGTCAATAACTCATGTTTAATCAGTCTTAAAATCCAATAAAGGAACAACAAATCCGGATGGAGAAGAAGCCGCTCCACCTCCGGCGGGGCTCGTCTCCTGCCAGAACAGTGACCTTTCACTGCACCGCGGTCGCCACGGGTCGTCCTGGAGCCGCCACGCCAGAACCTGGACGGACCTCTGAAGAAGCCGCCGGACACTTCTGTGCGTCGTGTTCAGGTTTGGACGAGGACCTCGTCGGTCTGGACACCTCTGTCTGATCCTGCTGAGGTCCACCTGCTAGACCTGAGCACCCTGACCAGGGGACAGCAGACGTTTGGACTGGGTTGGTCTGTGCCTGCAGTTCAGAGGACTGACCAGCAGATGGAGACATGAACACAGAGGGGTTCGGTTTGGTTTTTTTTCTTTTCTGTAAGTTGCTGGTGTGACCAGAACCAGTCCTGGCAGGTCCTGACTCTGGCATTTGTCCTCGATGAAGCTGAGCGGCGTCTGAGAAAGAGGAGTAAACCCAAAGGAAGCGTCTCCAGCATCGGACCTGCCCTGGAGGAGCGAGGACGCTCTGTTTTCGCACGTCTGGAATGTCTCTGCCGTCCTCCCGAGACGGGAGGATGGAGATGAGGACAAAACACTGCTGCCTAATGAGGTTCTTATCTCTCCTGGCTCCTCTTCCTGTCCTCTCTAATCCGGTGGGCAGCGTCGCGCCACTCGACGCTTCGACAGTCAAACACAGAGGGCCAGTAATTGGTACAAGCCGACGCTTTATCAGTCCTTCCAAATGACATTTCTGCGCGTTCGTCTGCCTTCGCTCGTCTCTCAGAGTGCTGTAAGCCTCGTTCAAAAGCTCTCTCATGCATTGTTGCACTTCTTTCAAGCCTTCGCTCTGCCAGAGGTTCTTAAGGATTTTCACTTTTTCTTCACTAACGAAATTGCAGCTTTTTTCTCCAGCTTCTTCCCATAAGTCTCCTCTGTCCTGGTTTCCTCCCCATCTTCTGTCTTTGTTCCCTGTTCTTCTGTGACGTTGAGAGAAAGCTGTTTACCAACGCTCGCTCTGGAAGAACAGTGAAGGAGACCAGGTCATGTGACACGTCAGAACCTCAGTCAGGATTTATTATCTCCAGGGTTGGGTATCGATGGGTTGGGTATTGATGGGTTGGGTATCGATGGGTTGGGTATCGATGGGTTGGGCATCGATGGGCTGGGTATCGATGGGTTGGGTATCGATGGGCTGGGTATCGAGAGGTTGGGTATCGATGGGTTGGGCATCGATGGGTTGGGTATCGATGGGCTGGGCATCGATGGGCTGGGTATCGATGGGTTGGGTATCGATGGGCATCGAGGGGTTGGGTATCGATGGGTTGGGTATCGATGGGCTGGGCATCGATGGGTTGGGTATCGATGGGCTGGGCATCGATGGGTTGGGTATCGATGGGTTGGGCATCGATGGGCTGGGTATCGATGGGTTGGGTATCGATGGGCTGGGTATCGAGAGGTTGGGTATCGAGGGGTGGGTATCGAGGGGTTGGGTATCGATGCACTGGGCATCGATTGGCTGGGTATCGATGGGTTGGGTATCGATGGGCTGGGTATCGATGGGTTGGGTATCGAGAGGTTTGGTATCGCTGGGCTGGGTATCGATGGGTTGGGTATCGATGGGTTGGACATCGATGGGCTGGGTATCGATGGACTGGGTATCGATGGGCTGGGTATCGATGGGCTGGGTATCGATGGGTTGGGTATCGAGAGGTTTGGTATCGCTGGGCTGGGTATCGATGGGTTGGGTATCGATGGGTTGGACATCGATGGGCTGGGTATCGATGGGCTGGGCATCGATGGGCTGGGTATCGATAGGTTGGGCATCGATTGGCTGGATATCGATGGGTTGGGTATCGAGGGGTTGGGTATCGATTGGTTGGGTATCGATGGGCTGGGTATCGATGAGCTGGGTATCGATGGGCTCCTCTAGGCTGAACAGTCCCGTGTCTAACCTTCACTGTCATCAATAAATCGTGGGGATGTCTCATCTTCAGTCTAAATCAGCCGTCCTTCGTCCTCCAACGTGAGTGGTTTGGCGGCGGTCTGGTCTGGAGGACAAAGACTACCGGACATCATCCGACACCAACGGCGTCGACGTACACGACCCAGCACCCAATAACGGTCCCAGTTGTCCTCTCTCCAACCAGGACCACATGCTTCTCTGTCTACATCCACGCTACAGCGGAGGACTTTTATGTCCACGCGCTGTTTCCCGTCTGATGATGTAGTTGTACATCCGTCCAGATCAGTCGTAGCCTGACGCCTGTTTTAAACATCGTAGCCAGGGTCGAGCAGATGCAGATGGTTGGACATAAAACGGGGCTCAGATTCACCTCCACCGGAGTAAATCCGCCACCGTGGCGTCTAACAGCTCACGGCGGCGGGCGGAGCGAGAGGCGGCGTACTTGGGCGTGATGTTTCTCAGACCGCGGTTGTCTTTAAACACCCAGCCCTGATCACAGCACGTTTCAGTCAGACTTCCTGCCGTTAGTTCAGATGGAGGGCGGGTCGGCGGGATTCGATGGTCAGTTTCAGCCGCGCTGAGGAGCTCCAGGTTCATGAGGTTGATTTTTCAGGTTGTCTCTGTCTTCTAACTGTCTTCTAACCTCTCCAGGAGTCTGTCCCTGTCTGCTCTGTCCTGCCGCTCTGTCTCCGCTCTAACAGTTTGCTGTGGCTGTCCTCCCTTCAGATGGACGTGGTCTATACCTTCCAGACGGGCCAGGCGGCGGTGCCTGGTGCCCTGCGCCGCCAGCCGTCCGTCGTCAGCCAGCACAATGACGCCACTGCCGCCAAAACTCTGTCTAGCCCCACCCACGTAGGGCTTAGCTCCTCCTCCTCTCTCACCAACTCGGCCGGGGCTCCGCCCCCTGCTGCCGCTTCCTCCTCCACTGCAGGCAGTGAGTCTGTGACTGGAGGCCAGCTAACGCCACACCTCACCTGGCTGGACTTCCGCTCCATAACCGAAACCGCCACGCAGGTGTCTGCATGTCCCGCCCTCACCTGTCTGCTGGTTCCTGTTCAGAGAAGAAGCCTGAAGTGAAAAGATCTCAGATCTCAGAGGCTTCACAGCGATCACGGCTGATGGTTTGGTTGGAACCAGAGCGTGTTGAGGGGACATGCAGACATCCTCACCTGTGCTTCCTCCCTCCTCCTCCTCCTCCTCCTCCTCCTCCTCCTCCTCCATGTTCATATCTGTCGTCCTGCAGCTTCTGCTCCTGCATGCTGTTGAGCCTCCATGAACCCTGATGACACTTGAGTCCAGTCCCTGGTTTGGGGAAGTAAAGGGGACAACAAGTTCCTTTGCTTGTCTTTTTATTTCTTCTCCTGGAGACGCCGGCCTGGTCACCGAGATCATTTGGCGGGTTTTCCTGGCCCGGTTAAATCCTGGCCCGGTTAAATCCTGGCCCGGTTAAATCCTGGTCCAGTTAAATCTGCCTGCAAGTCTCTCATGGTTTTCACAGCCAAGAAGTTTTTAAGTGATTTTGAGGACCCGTGTGCAGGTGTGTGTGTGTGTGTGCATGTGGGTGCAGGTGTATGCGCAGGTATGTGTGTGTGTGTGCAGGTGTGTGTGTGCTGGTTGCTCTCAGCTGCAGCTCCTGTGTTTCAGGGATCTTTCAGCTGCAGGTTGTTAACTATGATGAAAGGTGCTGGTCCATATGAACTAGGGATGGACATTTGGTCGAGATTTATTCGTCGATCGTCGGGAGAATTAATGATTAATAATCGATTAATCATTAACATTTTTATATTGAAAACTATCACAATTACTCTCGATATCGGCGTGGCGTTTGTTTTCCCATTTGGCCTGGTTGCTATGGCCTGGTTGCTATGGCCCGCGCATACCCAGATGTGTTCAGTGGCCCGGATGTTCGTGGTCGACAATAACGTGACATTTCCTGTTTCTTTTCTTTAAAAAAAACAACGATAATAAAAGAAGAGATATCGAGGAGACTACGTAACAAGGACAATTTATATCAAGGCGCCAGTATTACAGGCTTTTTGTTTCTTAAAAAGATGCGCTTGTTGTGTGCTCGATGTGCGCTGCAGCTCCTTCTGGTCCGTGCTAACACCGAGTTGAGGCTAGGCTAGGCTAGGCTAGGCTGATGATGAACCGCCTCCACCGTCCTTTACAAGGCTTGGATGCGCGTTGTTCAAGTGATACATCATTGTCGTTGTCGATTAATTGTATTTGTAATTAGCATTGCAGTGATTGCAGTACACTTGCTCATTTTCTAAACTAAAATGGTTCCACGCCACACTTCACCACGACCGCTTCATGATTAGGCGATGACCTACAGAAGCTCGCATGTAACAACTGAGTCCAGCCAGGGTAGGGTGATGGTGAAATGTTGCCCCCTGGTGGCAAATTTCTATCGGTGGCACAGCGATGAGAGGGATGAGAGAGAGAGAGAGGGGATGAGGGAGGGAGGGATGAGAGATGGAGCTATGAGGGGGGGAGAGATGGAGGGGATGATGGAGGGAGGGAGGATGATGAATGGAGGATGATGGAGGGATGAGGGACGGAGGGATGAGAGATGGAGGGAGGTGATGATGGAGGGAGGGAGGATGATGGAGGGATGAGGTCAGGAAATGTAGGACCAGTAGAAACACTCATCCTGAGCCAGTATTGTAATAGATGTAGAAATAAACCTGAAGCATCTCCAGAGATGAGCAGGTCAGCTGACTGAGGTCAGACCTCACCTGTGTGTGTGTGTGTGTGTGTGTGCGTGGGGGGGGGGGGGGGGGGGGACTCCACTCTACCTCCTGCATCTTGCTGCCTCTATCACAGTGACCCTGTTGGACCCCCTGTGTTCAGTTTGGGGGTGTGTCTTCAGTTCCTGTGTTCAGTTGGAGGGCGTGTCTTCAGTGCCTGTGTTCAGTTTGGGGGCGTGTCTTCAGTTCCTGTGTTCAGTTTGGGGGCCTCTGTTCAGTTTGGGGGTGTGTCTTCAGTTCCTGTGTTCAGTTTGGGGGCCTGTGTTCAGTTTGGGGGTGTGTCTTCAGTTCCTGTGTTCAGTTTGAGGGCGTGTCTTCAGTTGCTGTGTTCAGTTTGGGGGCGTGTCTTCAGTTTGGGGGCTTGTCTTCAGTTCCTGTGTTCAGTTTGGGGGCCTGTGTTCAGTTTGGGGTGTGTCTTCAGTTCCTGTGTTCAGTTTGGGGGCCTCTGTTCAGTTTGGGGGTGTGTCTTCAGTTCGTGTTCATTTGGGGGGTCTTCAGTTCTCTGTGTTCAGTTTGGGGGCGTGTCTTCAGTTCCTGTGTTCAGTTTGGGGGCCTGTGTTCAGTTTGGGGGTGTGTCTTCAGTTCCTGTGTTCAGTTTGAGGGCGTGTCTTCAGTTCCTGTGTTCAGTTTGGGGGCATGTCTTCAGTTCCTGTGTTCAGTTTGGGGGCGTGTCTTCAGTTCCTGTGTACAGTTTGGGGGCCTGTGTTCAGTTTGGGGGCGTGTCTTCAGCTGCTGTGTTCAGTTCCTGTGTTCAGTTTGGGGGCGTGTCTTCAGCTCCTGTGTTCAGTTTGGGGCCTGTGTTCAGGTTGGGGGCGTGTCTTCAGTTGCTGTGTTCAGTTTGGGGGCCTGTGTTCAGGTTTGGGGCGGTGTCTTCGTTGCGTGTTCAGTTGGGGGCCTGTGTTCAGTTTGGGGGGTGTGTTCAGTTCTGTGTTCAGTTTGGGGGCCTCTGTTCAGTTTGGGGGCGTGTCTTCAGTTTGGGGGCTTGTCTTCAGTTCCTGTGTTCAGTTTGGGGGCCTGTGTTCAGTTTGGGGTGTGTCTTCAGTTCCTGTGTTCAGTTTGGGGGCCTCTGTTCAGTTTGGGGGTGTGTCTTCAGTTCCTCTGTTCAGTTTGGGGGCGTGTCTTCAGTTCCTGTGTTCAGTTTGGGGGCCTGTGTTCAGTTTGGGGGCGTGTCTTCAGTTCCTGTGTTCAGTTTGGGGGCTTGTGTTCAGTTTGGGGGCGTGTCTTCAGTTCCCGTGTTCAGTTTGGGGGCGTGTCTTCAGTTCCCGTGTTCAGTTTGGGGGCGTGTCTTCAGTTGCTGTGTTCAGTTTGGGGGCATGTCTTCAGTTCCTGTGTTCAGTTTGGGGGCGTGTCTTCAGTTCCTGTGTTCAGTTTGGGGGCGTGTCTTCAGTTCCTGTGTTCAGTTTGGGGGCGTGTCTTCAGTTCCTGTGTTCAGTTTGGGGGACGTGTCTTCAGTTCCTGTGTTCAGTTTGGGGGCCTGTGTTCAGTTTGGGGGCGTGTCTTCAGTTCCTGTGTTCAGTTTGGGGGCGTGTCTTCAGTTCCTGTGTTCAGTTTGGGGGCCTGTGTTCAGTTTGGGGGCGTGTCTTCAGTTCCTGTGTTCAGTTTGGGGGCGTGTCCTTCAGTTCCTGTGTTCAGTTTGGGGGCGTGTCTTCAGTTCCTGTGTTCAGTTTGAGGGCATGTCCTCAGTTCCTGTGTTCAGTTTGGGGGCGTGTCTTCAGTTCCTGTGTTCAGTTTGAGGGCGTGTCTTCAGTTCCTGTGTTCAGTTTGGGGGCCTGTGTTCAGTTTGGGGGCGTGTCTTCAGTTCCTGTGTTCAGTTTGGGGGCCTGTGTTCAGTTTGGGGGCGTGTCTTCAGTTCCTGTGTTCAGTTTGAGGGCATGTCTTTAGTTGCTGTGTTCAGTTTGAGGGCGTGTCTTCAGTTGCTGTGTTCAGTTTGAGAGCATGTCCTCAGTTCCTGTGTTCAGTTTGGGGGCCTGTGTTCAGTTTGGGGGCGTGTCTTCAGTTCCTGTGTTCAGTTTGGGGTCCTGTGTTCAGTTTGGGGGCGTGTCTTCAGTTCCTGTGTTCAGTTTGGGGGCCTGTGTTCAGTTTGGGGGCCTGTGTTCAGTTTGGGGGCGTGTCTTCAGTTCCTGTGTTCAGTTTGGGGGCGTGTCTTCAGTTCCTGTGTTCAGTTTGGGGGCGTGTTTTCAGTTCCTGTGTTCAGTTTGGGGGCGTGTCTTCAGTTCCTGTGTTCAGTTTCGGGGCCTGTGTTCAGTTTGGGGGCGTGTCTTCAGTTCCTGTGTTCAGTTTGGGGGCGTGTCTTCAGTTCCTGTGTTCAGTTTGGGGGCCTGTGTTCAGTTTGAGGGCGAGTCTTCAGTTCCTGTGTTCAGTTTGGGGGCGTGTCTCCAGTTCCTGTGTTCAGTTTGAGGGCGTGTCTTCAGTTGCTGTGTTCAGTTTGGGGGCGTGTCTTCAGTTTGGGGGCTTGTCTTCAGTTCCTGTGTTCAGTTTGGGGGCCTGTGTTCAGTTTGGGGGTGTGTCTTCAGTTCCTGTGTTCAGTTTGGGGGCCTCTGTTCAGTTTGGGGGCGTGTCTTCAGTTCCTGTGTTCAGTTTGGGGGCCTGTGTTCAGTTTGGGGGCGTGTCTTCAGTTCCTGTGTTCAGTTTGGGGGTGTGTCTTCAGTTCCTGTGTTCAGTTTGGGGGCCTCTGTTCAGTTTTGGGGGGTGTGTCTTCAGTTCCTGTTTCAGTTTGGGGGCCTGTGTTCAGTTTGGGGGCGTGTCTTCAGTTCCTGTGTTCAGTTTGGGGGCCTGTGTTCAGTTTGGGGGTGTGTCTTCAGTTCCTGTGTTCAGTTTGAGGGCGTGTCTTCAGTTGCTGTGTTCAGTTTGGGGGCGTGTCTTCAGTTTGGGGGCTTGTCTTCAGTTCCTGTGTTCAGTTTGGGGGCGTGTCTTCAGTTGCTGTGTTCAGTTTGGGGGCGTGTCTTCAGTTCTCCTGCTGTGCCGTTGCTCCTCCTACATTGTGTTTTGTGGTTTTGCGTCTCCTTCCAGGTCCCGACGCACCGCCGTCTCATTTCCCATCAGCCCCCCCCCCCCGCTGCCCTGAGCGCCCCGCCCCCTGCCCCGCCCCCTCTGACGACGCTCTCGTCTGCTCTGGTTTCAGATTAAGGTGGTGAACGCGTTCCGCAGCTCGCTGTTCGAGCTGGAGAGCCCGCAGTCCCGCAGCTCCATCCACAACTTCACCGTCCATCCAGAGTTCGTGCCGCAGTCCGAGGAGGAGGCTCGCAACCTGGAGGAGACGGGAGACGAGATCGACCCCCTCCTCGACTCCCCGTCCGGGGCCAGCGGAGGAGGAGAACCGCCCGGCGCCTCCTCCCTCAACTGCAAGTCATCCATCTGAGCTCCTCCTCCTCCTCCTCCTCCCTCCTCCTCTCCATCACTCCACCTGCCGAACTGTCAGAGGAGGGACGTCATGACTGCTCATCCCCTCACACGCCTCTCATTGCCCCGCCCCCTTCCTGCCACGTCATGTTTTCCTGCTAACTGTGGTCCTGCCTGTAAGTGTACCCCCCCCCCCCCACCACCACCTCATCCAGCAGTGGGCGGAGTCTGCGTCTCCACGGCGGACAGCCTGCTTCCACGTCATGCTTTACTTTTTACTGTTTTTTTTTTTGGAAAAAAGCTTTTAAATCGTGTTGGTTTGGATCTTTGCCGGACTCGCAGCAGCTCGTCTCGTTCTTTTCTTCGCTTTCATTCCTTCGTTCAACAAAAAAACGGCACTGAACTTTCCGGAGGGTGCAGTGGTTCTGATGTAAATACGCTTCGCTCTTCTACAGCTATCAGCCGGGTTTGGTGTCCAGAAGATTTTTAGGCAAATGCAAAATTGTAACCTGTTCTTCTGTTTTTGTTTTATTCAGTTAGATTATTTTTTTTTATTTTAGATGTTTATCAAACCTTTAATGAATGTTTCATCGGTGGTTGACTCAAACTTCTGAGAATGTCTTGTGTGACACTACAGTTCTTCAAGGTTCTGCTGGTAAAAATGTTCTTCCTTTATCGTGTCTGGATGCGTTGCTCTTTCTTCAGTCGCTCTGTCGCATGTTGGAGGACGGAGCGTCCACTTTTCCCGAGTTTCCCAACATCCACAGAGGGCTCACTTCCTGTTCGGCGAGGGTCCAGTCAGGGTTCTGGTCCCCCCCCCTCCCTAGAATAGGATGCATGTTTCGCTTCGTTGCTGTTGAGACGCATGATGACGTAGGAACGACAGTCGTCGTCGTTAGCCTGCAGCAGCGTCTGTTCGGAGCCCCGTCAACTTCCTGTCTGCGGATCCCGTCGTCACAAAGTCAACGCTCGGTCACGTGGAGGTCGCCATCCTCGCCCCTACGTCTGTTCCGAAACACCGGATGGAGCGCGACGCTCTACGTCATAGAGCGGAGGTTTCCGGGTCACATGTCGGTCGTCGCCAACGTCGCCACGTCTTGTTCACCGGCGGTTTAGCGATCAAGCCGCGGTAGTCCGACCATTTCAGTCGCTGCCTCGTTTCTAGGATTATACATTTAAAAAGGACGTTCAACCGTCCTCGTATCTGGTTCAACGTCTCCTCCGAAACCGTCTGAACAGACCCGACAGCTTCACGTGACATGGTTCCGCTGGTGGGCTTTTATTTTGAAAATCCACCAGCTTCTCTTTCCCACTCTTGCGTTTTCTGACTTCCCGAGTGGAAATCAAAGTGGTCTCGCGTCTCTACCGGAACATTCCTCTGAACCGCCGCCCATCGACGCCGCCGGCTGCCGTTCATCCTCGGCTCCGACTTGAGCTTTTATTTCCACATCTTGGTCCAATTCCAGTTCCTCCCTTAACCCTCGATCTTTCCCTCCAAAGTAAGTGTCAGGGCTGTCTAGTGACTTGAGTGCAGTTACGTCTTCAGACTGTGGGGGGCGGCCTTACGCCAAAGCTACGTCCAGTCTGTCAAGAAAACGACGACGACAACGAAGGAGAAGACGTAGAAGAAGAATAAGATAATAAAAATATATATAATGAAGACAGTAAATTTCGTAACGTTTATATCTTTATTAATTACAAAAATACGTAAATTTGTAGCTAGCTTTTTTTGGCGCCATCCTTTTTGAAGACGTCTTGGACGAAAATACGCAATGAATCTCAGAGAATCTCAATATTGAGGACGATACAGCCTCAAACTGGTCCGTCAACTTGACTTTCTAAGAATCGGGTCAACGCTCGCTCTTCGGGGGAGCGCAGATTTTTCAGATTGAGGGTTTAGGGAGGAATCGGAATTCATCCCAAGTTCCCTCCGCACCTCCGCGAACCTCCGACCCCGGTGACGAGCGTCTCAGGCGGCGTACAACCGTCTTCACCTTGGTGTCGCGTCTGTCCAACGGTGTGGCGGATCTGGCTCGTAGCGGACCGGCGACACGTTCGAGGAGCTGACGGCGGGATCCTTGACTCGACTCAACAGACAGGAAGTAAACGGCGCGTTGAACGGGCGCTCGACCGTCTGCCTGTGTTCAAGACTAATCTTAGTACCCCCCCCCACGTTCGTCGGCGATGTGGCGCCGCCGGCAGCAGAGATGGTTTCTGATCGTAGCTACTCTGCTGCACCGGCGAGCCCGTACAGTCGAACCCGAAGCCGCCTGGTGGCTCCTCCCCCTGACCGTCCACGGATGACGGTCAGGGGGAGGGGCTTGAACCCGTCAGCTGAGACTCGTTACTGACGTAACGCGCTACTACTGCCATGTTTCCAGCGTCCCGTCATGATGAGTTGACCTTGTCCCCTCTGAGAAGCTTTTTCTACGTACTCAGAGCCATATTTTCTAGGGTGTTGTTTTCCGCCATCGTTCCCTCGCCCGCGGCGCTAGCCCGCGGCGCTTTACTCCGAACACGACCAAAAAAGCGAGGAGAAAAAGTTCCGCCGTCACTGCCGAACCTAGTTTAAAGAACCTCTAAGATGTTTACATGAAAAGCAAGCCGCCGGCCGCCGCCGCCGGCGCTTCTTTCATCCGACCGCTTCCCTCCATTCTTCCCTCAAACTTTAGCGTTACTATTGAACTAAACGGGGAATCTTTCTTGCATGGTTTTCATATAAAATTCAATGTTTTGCTCATTTTTTACAATTCTTCTGTATTTTTATATTAAGTACTTTTTAATATTTTGGAGATATATGAATATATATGTATAGGCTGAAGAGTCTGGTGACAGTACATGAATGAGATGAATCTACCGTGGACTCTTTTTACAGCTCTAAATATTTATGCCACGTGTGTCGTCATGGTAACCTGATGTTGGGGCTGGAAAGCTTCAGTTACTGGTTTACTTCCTGTTGACCGTTCAGTTCCCATCAGCCCCCTGTTGAACACGAGCAGTTACTTTGATCATTAGATGTGATTGATCCGACTACATTAGGCTTCAGTCTGACGACAGGAAACTGTCAAACATTAAACGGGATTCTGCTTATTTATCCAACTTTTGGGTTTGTTGTACTTTGAAGCTTCTGCACCAGTTTTTTCCTCAAACAAGTGGATCCGCATCGTTTCCCAGCTGCCAGGTGTCGAAGAGAATCCCAGCTGTGTCCTGCTGCAGGCCACGCCTCTTGCAGACGGGGGGGGCGGGGTCTCGTAAGCCCCGCCCACCCCTGTTTGTTTGGTTCTGGATGAACCAGGACGACCCCTGAAGACTGGATGTAATTTGACCCCGGTTCATTACATCAGCGACGGAGGCGGAGCCTGTGGCGGGACACAGCTGCAGCTGCAGCTGGAGGACTGTCTTCCTCTTGTGTGTGTCTGCTGAACACCTGCAGCTACAAGGTGATGGGGGCGTGGCCGCAGGAGGCGTAAGAGGGGCGGGGACAGTTGGCCAATCAGCACCCAGCATAGCTTTAACCACGTTCTGCCCAAGTGGTTTTCCATTGTTTTTTGGCATGACCCCGCCCCCTGACACTCCCCCCGCGCTCGCTCCGGCCTCCCCGTGGCTCCGGACGTGTCCGGGCCGCTTGGACCGGGTCGCCCTCGGAGCCTGGACGCGCCACAGTGCGGTCACGCCGTCGGACGGCGGCGCACCGAAACGCGGATTTAATTTAATCAGAGGGTTACATTTTGGACTTGACTTGATCTCAGCTTCCCATCAGGACTTGCGCGCAGAAGGAGCTCGCTGGTCGTCCAGCCGCCATCGCATCCTCAGAGCCGCGAAGGAATCACCGGAGAACCTCATCTATAAAACCTGCAAATAAAAAAAACCGTTCAAACGAACTGAAGTATCACAGCTGGAGGTCATGAGCACCTATATATCTATATTTATATTCTGTATCTATATATTTATATCTGATATGTATGTGGAAATGTATATATATATTAGATATAAACACATAGATATAAATACGGTTCTCAGTTGAACTTCATTGCAAAAAAGACTGAAAAGGTTTTTGTTTCTGTAATTATGATCATAATAGGCGTTGGTGTTATTTTTGTATAAACATGATATCATCTATGTGGCATGCATGACATATATACAAAATATGGTGGTTTAAAGCAATATGTCCAACCTGGTGCGATTGGTCCGTCGTGTTCTGTGTAGCCTAAAACCACTCTGTATGAAAAGAGGAAAAAAAAAAACGACAAAAAAACCAAACCTGCATTTGGATAAAAGTAACTGTTCAGTATCAGTGTTCAGTGTTCAGTGTTCTGCATGTTTTCAGTCTGGAATGAAACAACGTTCATCTGTTCCCCTTAAAATTATTACATCTGAATACGCACAACATTACACACAACATTACACACACACACATACACAACATTACACACAAACACAACATTACACACACATACACAACATTACACACACATACACAACATTACACACAAACACACACACATACACAACATTACACACACACATACACATACACAACATTACACACATACACGACATTACACACAAACACACACATACACAACATTACACACACACACTTTAATTTGCACTGTGAAGTGAAACACTGAGGAAATGAGGCCTGTGTGACGTCTGATGGATCAATGAACGATAGATTCTTCTGTTTGATGTGTCCACTCATCCTCCCGTCCTTCATCCCAGATTTAAACCCTCCCCCTGAACCCTCGTTTGTGTGCTGGGAGGGCGGAGCTTCTGCTTTAGGACGGCCCCCTCTCAATCATGGAAGAAAGAACGGTCTTTGGAGCACCGCTGAGGTCAACGTCTGAAAAATAACACTGTTCTATTTAGCAATACCACTTCTGACCACATGGGGGCACACAGTCACCTGTGTGGCGCCGCCTACAGGTTGTCTGAACACTTGAAGACTTTTCAGGGGTTCCAATACGGAACCAATACGTTTTGGTTTTTTTTGCAAACATTTTATTTCAGTGGGAATGTGAAAAGGTTTTCAGGCAATATTGTAAAAAGTGTTGCAAAAAAAGAACACCTACCCCACCTTTAAATATGTACGACGGTGAAGAATAAAACTGGCTATGAAACTAATCCTGAAACAAATTAATAAATATACGAGCTCATATAGTTCAATAAATACGTTAATTTGAGGAATGTTTTTAAAAGTCAACTTTTTAATGCTACATGATGTTGGAAAGAAAAGATTTGTTCTATAACTATAAAATAATTTCATTTATTTGGGGATTAATTTCACAGACGGACGGTATTTGGTTCTTCGGTGGTTCTCCACAGGTGAGACGGAACGTTCAGGTGATCCTTCAGACTTCCACACAGACCTGCTGTCAGCTGCATCCGTCCACCACAGAAACCAAAACCAAACTTCCTGTGCTTCCCTCGTTCATTCTGTGTGCGCGCGTGTGTGTGTGTGTGTGTGTGTGTGTGTGCATGTGTGTGTGTGTGTGTCAGTTTGAAGCCGTTTCCTCAGTGTGTCACCTTCTCCCTCCATGGTTCTCATCTGTTTTCCACACATCTCCTTGTTTGCTTCAATCTATGCAACAGAAACTGTCCCACGTCCTCACCCCGCTGTCCCCGGCGCTCGTCTGCTCGTCCCGTCCTCTGTCCTCCGTCCTCTATCCTCTGTCCTCTATCCTCTATCCTCCGTCCTCCGTCCTCTGTTCTCTATCCTCTGTCCTCTGTCTTCTGTCCTCTATCCTCCTCCGTCCTCCATCCTCTGTCCTCTATCCTCCGTCCTCTATCCTCTATCCTCTATCCTCGTCCTCCTCTCCTCTCCTCTATCCTCCTCTCCTGTCCTCTCCTCTATCCTCCTCCTCTCCCTCCTCCTCCTCCTCCTGATCCTCCTGCTATCCTCCTATCCTCTATCCCTCCTGTCCTCCGTCCTCCTCTACCCTCCTCTGATCCTCTATCCTCTCCGTTCCTCCTCCTCTACCCTCCTCTGTCCTCCTCTATCCTCCGTCCTCCTTGTCTCTCTCTGTCCTCTGTCCTCCTGATCCTCTATCCTCTATCCCTCTCCATCCCTCCTCTTCCTCTGTGTCCTCCTCCTATCCTCATCCTCCTCCTCCGTCCTCCACCTCTCCTCGTCCTCCACCCCCTTGATCCGATCCTCCGTCCTCTCATCCTCGTCCTCCATCCTGCTCTGTGAGTTTCGGTTCTTTGTGCAGACGGAACCCACCACCTGTACACCTGTACACCTGTACACCTGTACACCGTGCACCTGTACGCTCACGTCTGTCCTTGTGTGTGTGTGTGTGAGACGGCTGCACACACACCTGGTTTCCTTTACTCTTCTGTCAGGTATGATCATGTGGAATGCTCTGGTCTTAGTGTCATGTTGTTTGAACTTAAGCTGAACAAAAGATGATAATCAAGCAACTGAGTAAAAGTTGTTACATAAATATATATAATATATATATATATAAATATAAATCTATATACATAAATAAAGCCATCGGAGTTTGAAATAAAATGTGAGTCTATTTGTGATTCTTTCTCAGGGCCTTACGGGGCAGAAGTTAATCTTTTAATCCTTTTTGTCATAAAAACACAATAAAAGTCGTCAGCGGTAATACCACGTTTGACCACCTGAGGGCAGCATATCAAAGGAAATGCTAACGTGCGTCTCCAGCAGGACGTAGGCGTCCCGGACCGCTGCCGCTCATGGGTCGGGTGCTGCCGGACTGTCTGGTTGGCAGACCTGTGCGCCCCCATGTGGTCAGGAGTGGTATTACTGGCAGCAGTAAGTCTTCCAGATGTTTGAGCAGGTGACGGTCCAGGAGGTGACGTTGTCCCGTCTCAGGTCTGTATTGTCTTGCGGTTTGTATTAAACATTTAAAATAGATTTAGTAAATGATATTATTAATTTTAACACTGTACAATTACCGTGCAATAGGGCATTTACCGTTTATTAGCGGCCTGTCTGTGCGTGTGTTTGTACTGTGCGTGCGGTGCGACCGCAGGGGGGGGGGGGCTGACTGGCAGCGTAACGTGATTGGCTGGACGTTGGCTGAATTGAGACAGGGATCGATTGCTTCTCCCTGGTGACCCGGATGTTGAGTCTGGTTCTTTTTACACTGAATTTTTTGAGGTTGAATTTTTTACACTGATTTTTTTTTTTAGAAATTGAATTTTTTTACACTAAATATTTTGTGATGTTGATTTTTTTTTTTTACACTGAATTTTTTTGGGTGTTGAATTTCTTTGCGTGTTGAATTTTGAAAAACTGAATTTTTTAAGACAACTGTTTTTTTTTTTTTAACACTGAATTTATTTTAACAAAATAAAATTCAGAGGCAAAAAAAAATATTCAGTGCTAGAAATCTGATGTTTTTTTAAAATTCAAAGTCTGATTTTGATGCTGAAAAATTTCAATCTTAAAAATTCGTATTCAAACTCAGGTGGCACAGAAATACTTCCATACATGTCCCTGTGAGCGTCTCCAAACTGTAATGTGTCTCTGTCCTGTCTCTTCTGGAGTAATGTCTTCTTCCTGGCTGAGTGGTCCTTCAGTCCATGTTGGTCCAGGACCGGTTTCTCTGACCAGCTTCAGCAGCATCTCCACCAGCTGTGCAACACTGCCACCATGTGGACGTCTGCTGCTCTGACACCTGATCCGCAGTGATGTGGACGAACCTCCAGAGGAGCAGGAGGCAGTCGGGCTTTCAGACGTCCAGAGCCAGAAGACCTGTGGGTCCCAACCCGGTTGGTTACATCAAACAATCGTTGGCCGGTTTATAAATAATGATATTATTTCTGAAATTATCCTCATGAAACAAAAATGCTCTTGAAAGCTTGTGTGGGTCCTGATGACCGCGGTACCAGGAGAGAAGACCTGATCTGGACCTGAGTGGAGCTCTCTGCTGATGACTTCAAGTGACCTGTCAGGTGTTTCAGGTGTTTCAGGTGGAGGAAGCAGTGCTGCTGACCTCCACTGGAGGTGTCAGGAATACTTCAAGGATCTTCTCATCTGCAGAAGAGGTTGAGGACTCAGGTTGGCTGAGGTCACTCATGATGGGGGGGGGACCTCAGCTCTGGTCCACCCTGAGCTCCTCAAGCTTCTATGGACTTAGAACATTGGGGGCGGAGCCCAGACCCGTATGGTTCTGGGTGTTCTACCCGGGAAATAAGCTCTATGCTCATAAGACATGCTGCGACTTGTCTAGACCCAAATGCTGCCAATGCGTACTTCAAAATGTGTCAAAATTTAACGACATACCCGTACTAGCGATAGAAAGAGAATAATGACGCCCTTCTAGATAATCAGGAAATAAAACTAGGATGTCTGACTCTCTTGACACTTTCAAAAGTAGCCAAAAGACTCATTTATTCTGTGTTGCTTCTGCATATTGATATAGATTTACTTTTTGTTCTGTTTTTATACTATAGGATTGTCAAGCCCCTTGAGAGTCAGGTCCTCTGACGTCTGCAAATAAAATAAATAATACTACTAACCATTATTATTATTATTATTATTATTATTAATAAAATCAAGTAAGTAACCAAACATTTTATATTCTGTCTGAAGTCAAGTTATATTCCCTCTAATAAAAGGTTATGATTTTCCTCATTTTTGTTTGCATGTTTGTTTTAAACCCAGGACCAAGTGAAAACTGTTGAGTGATGCCTCCAGACTATCTTTCACAAAAATGTCATAAAAGCATCAACGTAGTTGTTCCAGACACGTATGTGAGAAAAATATGACTGAATGAAAGACGTAGCTCATGTGTGAGCCCACAGTTACAAGGGACGTAGTCTGATTGTAGCGCGCTTTCATTCATGTTCTTTTTCACCATGTAGCCTAAAGATGCTAGTCTGTCCCACAGCGCCGCTAGTAACTGCTAGGGATGCAACGCTACTCATAAAAAAATTGAATAAAACAAAAACAAAAAAAAAACCAGCAGGCATGGCCGGCGGTAGCGGAGAAATTGGTAGAAACTGTTTTGAATCGCTGGTGTGGGAGCATTTTGGTTTTGCTGTTGAATACAGCGGCGAGGGACAGAAAACAGCTAACAGCTAACAGAAACTTCTGTGGGCCCGATCTACCGCCAAACCTCCTAAAGCTGCTATTAAGGGATAGCGGGTAGCGGGTAGCGGGAGAGGCCTTATCCAGTTAACAGTTAACAGCTGATATACTGGTTTTAACGGCTGTTAACTGGAGTTAGCACTCGGACCACGGAACCAGGCATGAAAAGGAGCGCTGGACGCTAGCAGCTCCCCTAGTACACCAGATTTTTCCTGGTGTACTGAAACTTGAATTTCCCCCTTTGGGGGAATAATAAAGTATTTTAAATTGAATTGAACTGAATTGAATTATACAAGCTTGAAAGCTTGGATCCCGGAGCCAGGATTGGGAAAACTTACATTTCCCTATTTCAAAACTTTTTGCCACCCGCTAGAATTTGAAGAAGAGATACTGGTTCACTAGCGCTGCTTTAGCTAGGCAGGACAATTTCAGATTTCTATCGACCAATGAATACAACGCATTGATGTGACGTCAATATCAAGTTCATATCACACATTCGTTTTTGAAGTAGCGGCGCAAGCAAGAAAGGATTGATTTATTTTATTTTGCCCATTTCATCAAAATGAAACCAGTCATTGCCCAAAAGAAAAAAAAATTAATACCTAATTTTTAAAAATAATACTTTTTGACCAAATTTATCACTTTTTAAGGCCATTAAATTTTGCATTTTTGATTTATCACTTTTTAATACTTTTTAAAACCCTGCACACACCCTGAGACTGGACTGGTCCAGATGTGCAGCATCTGCAGTTAAACATCAGTGATGTCAGAGGTGCTCACCTGTCCTCCAGGTGAGTCAACATGAACTCATCACAACATTAATGAGATGGTAACTTCTTTAGTTTATCAAATGTTCTGTTGCGTAATCGAGGATTGTTTATTCACCATAAACAAACGAGAACAAATTAGTCTGCTTCAACATTAAAACATCTGATAGTTGAATAAAAAATAAAGAGTATCGGTTTAATAAACAAGAATTAAAAATGTATATTAAAGGGAGGACATCCAAGTGTTTTTCTGTGTTTCAACTACTTCAAGCACAAACATATTAATTTTATCAGAGTAAACAGGAAGTTGCATCATAGCAGTCGACCAGAAACCACTTCAGCTTCTTGTTTTTGGTTAAATCTAATCAGATTTATTCTTTTTTTTCTGCTCAGCAGTGAATTTACTTTGGTTTCATCGTTTATGGCAGTCAGTACGTTTACATGGGAAGTTTAATTCCTCTTTAATTCAGAATTAAAGTTAAAGCCGAATAAAAGTTACCATGTAAACACTTAATTCCATATGAAAATGTCAATTCCGAATAAACTTAATTCCGAAGTAAGTGGCTGGTTTATTCCCATTTTAATTCCATGTAAACACTCATTCCTGTTTAAATTAATTCCCGTCTTTCTGCGCATGCTAGTTCTCTTGCCCGTCTGTCGCGATGACGCTTATATTCCGCGCTGGGCTTGTTTTCAAAATGGCAGCACGCAGTAAACGGTGTTCAAGAGCAGAGACGATTTATTTAATAAATAGCTTGGAGGAACTGGAAATAATTAAAAGAACAGATGGCAGGAAACATAAAAATTGTGAGCTTTTCAAAGCGGCCAGGTTAAATGAAGGAGGTTTCACAGATAGAGACGCCACCCAGGTCAAAAATAAGTGGAATGTTGTTGCTAACCGAGTTAGCTAAGTTTGTTTTCTTCCGGTAGATGTAAAGACGTCTGCCCCCCCATCCAATCAGAACCCTTCCCAACCCCCAGACCTAAAGCGGAGTTGGATAAAGCCGAACAAATGTGTTTTCCATGTAAACCTTAATTCGGAATTACTATTTCTATGTAAACTCGAAGGAAAATAGTTTAATTCGGAATTATTTAATTCCTAATTATTAATTCCGAATTAAAAAACATCATGTAACCGCAGCCAGTGATTCCCAAAGTGTGGACCGCGGCCCCCTGGTGGGCCGTCGTGGTACTGCAGGTGGGCCGTGAGAGGTCATTAAAATTAAACAAATGTGTTTTAAATCCAAATGTTTTTAAACTGTTTTTTAATGTTTTTTATTACTGGTTAGCCGAACAAACGTTTTTCATGTAAACCTTAATTATTATTTTTACTCGAAGGAAAACAGTTTAAATCGGAATTTTTAATTCTAATTATTAATTCCGAATTATCATTTGATTCCCAAAAGTAGAGGTCATTAAAATAAACAAATGTGTTTAAATCCTTTAAATTTTTTAAAATATGTTTTAATTACTGTAACATATGTCATTAATATTTACAGTAATTAAATATTTTTTAAACTGTAAAATATTAAAACATGATTAAAAAAACAGAAGTAACAAAAACAAACCAGTTAAGTGTTATTCTACTGTCATCTTAATTTAATATGACAGGTGTCACCTTATTTGTTGTCCCCTCACATTAATATCGGATCATGGTTCCTGGTCCTGGATGTTGATCACAGTTGGGATTAAAGGTTCTGGTGGGGCTGAGGAGATTTTTTCACATTTCAAATTGGACCTTGGTGTTCTGAAGTTTGGGAACGGCTGGTTTACGGGATGAAACAATACCGTTTCTGACCACATGGGGGCGACAACCACAGATGTGTTTAGTAATCCAGCTCCAGTTTGAGGGTAAAAGACTTTATTCCATCACTTCAGTGTGTGTTGCACCTGGTTGGCCTGCACCTGTTCCCAGGTGGAGGGACTGGAAAACAACATTATAAAAGTTATTTACAGGACAGTCAGAACCACATCAGTGACCCGGTTCGGCTTCACGCTGCTGCAGCAGGTGCTGAAGCTTCCAGAAGGCAGGACGACCCCGGCGTCTGCTGAACAGAGGCGGGGCTCCGGCGTCTCCAGCGTTAGCGGCGTTTAAACGTCTCCTGGAGCCACGCCCCGTCGCGGCGAGGCCTCAGCGGGTTTTCAGCTTGTCTCCGAGCAGCGCCGCCAGCGCCCCCAACAGCAGCGCCCCCACCAGGAGCAGCGCCGTGCTGGAGAGGGGCCCGAGGGACAGGAGCGCCCCCGTCACGTAGAAGAGCAGCAGCAGCAGCAGCGTTCCTGTAGCTGGCCAGCGGCCGCGCAGGCTCAGCCGCGGCCGGCGCCGCCGCTCCAGCGTCCGCCGGGACGCCGGGCTCTGCCTCCACCTGCCGGGGGGCTCCGCGTCCGTCAGGTAATGGCGGCCCAGGCGGCCCAGGAAGTCCGGACGGGAACAGAGCGCGTTCATGGTGGCCCGCGAACTGGATGGAGACACGAGACGATGCAGCCGTGTTAAAGGTGGCGCCTTTATTCACCTGTACAGGTAATGTGCTGAGTGTGTGCTGACTCCACCCACCCTGTCGTTGACCACGGAGGACAGGCCGTAGAGGAGTCTGACCAGCAGGGCGCTCTCGTAGCTCCTGATTGGCTGCAGCTCGAGGTCTCCCTGATACTGGATGTCAAACCTGCGCAGCCCGTTGATCATCTACAAACACAGATCCAGGTTAGAGCGGCCGCACCTGCCGGGCCCGCGGCCGGCGCACCTGCTGCACCTCACACCACCCACCTGCCTGCGGCCCAGGTCGGTGAGGACGGGCCCGGTCTCCCCCTGGGTGCAGTCCGGCAGCTGACTGCAGTGGTCGTCGTCCTGAGAGGAGCTGAGGCTGGAGACCAGCTGGGTCAGCTGACCCTGGTTCAGCTGCAACGAGACCGAGCGCACAGGTGAGCACCGGACGAAGGGGCGGAGCCGTTTCTGTAGGTTCTTCAGCCACTCAGCCCCACCAGGTAGAGGTTCTCTAGATGGAACCAGTGGGGGTTCTGGAACCAGCACCTGATAGAGGTTCTGGAACTGGCACCTGGTGGGGGTTCTGGAACCAGTACCTGGTTGGGGTTCTGGTACCAGCACCTGGTGGAGGTTCTGGAACCAGCACCT
>JAGFBZ010000468.1:257830-400286 GCA_018398805.1 Hirundichthys speculiger | reverse complement strand
GTTAGGGGTTAGGGTTAGGGTTTCTTCTGCGTTTCTTCTGATAGACGTTTTCTGTCTTGACCTACAACAAACCCGTGTTTCTGTTCTTGATTCCAGTGTCGAGCTGAGGCTGGTTCTGCTGGGGTCCAGCTGGTCTCAGAGGAGTTCTGCAGCAACTCATCCTGGGAGAGACCAGGTTCAACCCTGAGGAAGAACCAGAGCGCTGCATCAGCGCCAGAGGACAGTTGGAGGACAGAGACGTGGTTCTGATCAACACTCCAGACCTGCTGCACCTCCACATCTCCCAGCGCAGACTGACAGAGGTCATAGAAGACTGTCTGGACCTCTCTGATCCTGGACCTCACGTGTTCCTGCTGGTTCTGGAGCCTGAGGTCTTCACGGAGGAACACAAGCTGAAGCTCTGCAGAGTCCTCCAGCTGTTCGGAGATAAATCATTTGATCATTCGCTGGTTCTGATGTCCACACCTGGAGCGCAGAGCTCAGGTTTCATGGAGACATGTGTGGAAGAGCCGCACCTGAGAGAGATGATTGATAAGTGCAGAGGCAGACAGATGTGGAAGAACAACCTTGAACGCTCAGAGCTGTTGACAGTCCTGGATCAGATCCTGAAGGACAACGGGGGAGGACATCTGAGCTGTGATGTCCTTCAGGATGAAGCTTTATTCATGAGAGCGACGTCTGAGCTCCAGCAGGTCTCTCTGGACCTGGTCTCTCTGGACCTGGTCTCTCTGGACCTCGTCTCTCTGGACCTGGTCTCTCTGGACCTGGTCTCTCTGGACCAGGTCTCTGGACCTCGTCTCTGGACCTGGTCTCTCTGGACCTGGTCTCTCTGGACTTGGTCTCTCTGGACCTGGTCTCTCTGGACCTGGTCTCTCTGGACCTGGTCTCTCTGGACCTGGTCCTGTGTGGGAGGAGGGGAGCGGGGAAGACCTCGGCAGCTAAGGCTGTTTTAGGTCCAGCAGCTCTTCGTCCAGTCTCCAGCTCTTCAGGGTGCGTCGGACATCAGGGACGGGTCTGTGGGCGTCAGGTGTCCCTGGTGGAGCTGCCCACCTTGGACGGACGACCTCCAGAGGAAGTGATGGAGGACTCATTCAGGTGCGTCTCCCTCTGTGACCCCGAGGGCGTCCACGCCTTCATCCTGGTCCTACCTGTGGGTCCGCTCACCGACGAGAACAAGGCGGAGCTGCAGATCATCCAGAGCACCTTCGGCTCCGAGTCAATGACTTCACCATGATCCTGTTAACCGTGGAGTCAGATCCCACCCATCCAGGTGTTGGTGACTTCATAGGAGGACACCTGGAGGTCCAGGAGCTCCTTCGCAGCTGCGGAGACAGATCGGTCGTCCTCAACGTCAAGGACAACCGGCAGATCCCAGAGCTGCTGGGCGCCGTGGAGGACATGATCTCTGAGGAACCCAGATGTTTCACCAAGGACATGTTCACCAGGGCTCAGATGGAGAAGCTGCTCCGGCTCCAGGCCGAGCAAAGTCCCGCCAGAGAACCGCTCAGGGTCGTGGTGGTCGGGAGGTCCGGCAGCGGGAAGAGCTCATCCAGGACTGCGGAGGCAGGTACCAGGTGTTGACCAACGACCTGACCAATCAGAACCAGGTCAGAGAGCTGCTGACCAAGATCGACGCCATGGTGGCAGAAAACCACGGCAGCTGCTACGCAGAAGACACCAACGAAGAAGACCTGCGCGAGGAGACGGAGCGGCTCTTGAAGGAGAAGGAGGCTAGCTGAAAAGAAGGAGCGGGCTGAAGAAAGGAGAGGAGCTGAGGAGAGGAGCGGGCTGAGGAAAAGAGAGAGCTGAAGAAAAGGAGTTGGGCTGAAAGAGAAGGAGGCGGAGTTGAAGGAGAGAGCGAGCTGGGAGAAGGGCGGGGCTGAAGGAAAAGGGAGGAGCTGAAGGAGAAGGAGGCGGAGTTTAAGGAAAATGAGGCGGGGCTAAAGGGAAAGGAGGAGGAGCTGAAGAAAAAGGAGGTTGGGCTGAAAGAGAAGAGCGTTTGAGGAGAAGAGGCGGATTGAAGGAAAGGAGGCTGGCGAAGAGAAAGAGGAGGAGCTGAATGAGAAGAGGCGAGTTGAATAGAAGGAGCGATTAAGGAAAAGGAGCGGATGAGGAAAGAGGCTGGGCTGAAGGGAAAGGAGGAGGAGCTGAATGAGAAGGAGGCGGGGCTGAAGGAGAAGGAGGCGGAGCTAACGAGACGGCACGAGAGGGAGGTGAAAAACCTGAAAGCACAAATTGAAGAGGAGAGGAAACGGAGAGCTCGGGAGCTGAAGGAGAAAGACGAGTGCATCAGCCAGGAGCGAGACAAGAGAAGGACGGAAGTGGACGAGGAGCAGAGGAGTTCCAGGAAGGAGAAAGACGCTCTGCGACAGGAATGGAGACAAAAGCCGGAAGCGTCGGAACAGAAGCTCCGCTCGGAGACGGAGCAACGGCAGAGCGTCCGAGAGGAAGCTGGAGCAGAGCCGACGGGAGACGAGGAGAGATCACGACGCCTGGGACAGAGAGAGGAAGGAGATCTGGGAGCGGCGCCACCAGGAGGTGAAACAGAACCTGGAGGAGGAGAAACAGGAGCACAGAAAGCTCCAGCAGCTGTACCGACGCAGCAGGAGGATCTACCTGCTGGTGGCCCTGCTGGGGGGGTTCCTGCTCTCCTGCTATTTCAAATTTCAGAGAGATTCACCGCCAGCCACGACGGGGACAGGAAGTTGAACGTCCTCTGGTCTCAGCACGCTGGACTCTGCTGGAGATCAAGTTTACGACAGATACAGTAACTGTAACTGTAACTAAAGAGTTAAAAAAACAGAAATATGTCTCATAGATCCTTTGGTTCATCCGTTTCTGATCCGTTTTAGTCTTGGTTCATTTGTGTTCAGGACTGATGGACAACCTGAGATTGGATCAGCTGAAGGGACAACTGCTAATTCTTTATGTGAAAAACTATATTATATTTAGATCCAGTCAGAGAAAAAAAAACATCAAGAGTTCAGGTTTAAAAGGACAAACAGTCAAAGAAAAACACTAAAAGTTGCTTGAAAAATGAATGAAATGATTAGTAGTGAGGCTGATTCTGCAGCTTGGGGGCCCTCTAGTGGCTGCTGAGGGTCAGAGCAGCCACACTGGGACTGGGACTGGACTGGGACTGGACCGGACTGGGACTGGACTGGGACGGGACTGGGACCGGACTGGACTGGACCTGGTGGACTGGGGCTGTGACACTTGACTGGGACTTGGGACTGGGGTCTGGGACTGGGACTGGGACTGGGACTGGACTGGACTGTACTGGGACGGACTGGGACCTGGGACTGGGACTGGACTGGGACTGGGACTGGGACTGGGACCTGGCGGGGGTTAACACGTCATGAACTTTTAGCTTCAGTCAGAAACACATCAGCCCACAGCTGGATGCAGCTCAACTCTAAAACCCTGACAAGCAGCTGCTTTTGACACTTAAATGACTGGAGTTTATTTTTAAGTCTCTAATCATCTTGTAAAAGTTATAAAATAGTTTTTTCTTACATGTGCACATTGTATTTTATCCATTGTGTTTTAGATATAAAACTACGTGATTAAATTATACGTTAAGAATAAATAAAAGAACATAATTTCCTTCTGTTTTCTCTTCTGTTTTCTCTTCTATTGTGAGATTGGAAAAATGTTTTTATTGTGGTTTTTATTCCAAGGATAACGGTTCCACAAAGATCGTCTACTGGAGAGACGACTCCCCACTGAACGGTTTCTAAAAGTTCAGAAGACACGAGGACGAACCCTGAGAGACCGTGGTGGTGCTGCGAGGTTCTGGTCCTGATGGACCGGAGTAGTAGTGTGAAAAAAATCGATTTGGCAATATATGGTGATTTTCAGCCACCCAATATAATATCGATTTTTCAGCTTCTAATATCGATTTTTTTTTTTTTATTGTTTAATTTTCAACTTTAAATTGTTTAAAATTCAACACTAATAATAAACAATAAATAAGCTGTTTTGAAGCAAATAGTTTTGACTCAGTTTGTCCTCTGAATGATCAATATCATCTGATGAACATATACAGTGGGTAGAATATCGCAGTATATCACGATATCATGAAAATATCGTATCGTGACCCAAGTATCATGATACATATTGTATTGCAGGTCTTTGCCAATACTCACCCCTAGACCAGAGACTCTTTCAGGGGGGTAGAGTTAGTCCAGGATGAGAGCGGCCGGCTGAGATCCTGGAGTTGGACGTCTCCAGGACCTGGACCTGGAGACGTTCAAATCCAGGACCTGGAGACGTTCAGCTCCAGGTCCTGGAGACGTTCAACTCCAGGACCTGGAGACGTTCAGCTCCGGGACCTGGAAACGTCCAGCTCCGGGTCCTGGAAACGCCCAGCTCCGGGTCCTGGAGACGTCCAGCTCCGGGACCTGGAGACGTTCAGCTCCGGGTCCTGGAGACGTCCAGCTCCGGGACCTGGAGACTTCCTCTCCGGGACGTGGAGAGACGTTCACTCCACTGGTTCCTCCAGGTAGAGTCCGCGCCGGGACCTGGAGACATCCGCGCCGGACCTGGATTAACAGTCGCTGGAGACTTTTAGGTCCAGGACCTGGAGACCTAGCTCCAGGGAGGATACGTCCAGCTCCGGACCTGAGGAGGTTCACTCCAGGTCCTGGAGAGTTGGTCCAGGACCTGGAGCTTCACTCCAGGACCTGGAGACGAAGCCTCCGGGACGGAGACGTTCATCTCCAGGTCTGGGCTGGACGTCTCCAGGACCTGGAGACGCCACTCCAGGTCCTGTATTCCAGCTCCGGACCTGAGACGTCCACTCCGGGACCTGGGCGTTCAGCTCCAGTCCTGGAGACTTTTAGGTCCAGGACCTGAACCTTCTCCAGGACCTGAGACATTCACTCGGACCTGGAGACTTCAGCTCTGGACCTGGAGACGTCAGCTCCAGGTCCGAAGACGTCAGCTCCGGGACCTGAGACTCGCTCCGGACCTTAGACGTCATCTCCAGGACCTGGAGACGTTCAGCCCGGACCTGGAGACGTCCACTCCTGGTCCTGGAGACGTCAGCTCCGGACCTTGAGACGTTCAGCTCTGGGACTGGAGACGTCCACTCCAGTCCTGGAGATGTCAGCCCCTGGTCCTGGAGACGTCCAGCTCCGGGACCCCTGGAGACGTTCAGCTCCGGGACCGTGTAGCTTCACCCTCCGGGACCTGGAGACTCCATCTCCCTGGTCCTGGAACGTCCAGCTCCGGACCTGGAACGTTCAGCTCGGGACCGGAGCGTCCAGCTCCAGGTCCTGGGACTTCAGCTCCAGTTCCTGCAGACTTCAGCTCCGGACTGGGCGTCAGCTCCATGTCCTGCAGACTCAGCCCGGGACCTGGACGTTCATCGAAACGAAACGAGCTCCGGGACCTGATCTTCACTCCGGACAAGTAGACCGTTCCGCCTCCGGCCTGGAGACGTCCAGCTCCGGTCTGTAACGGCAGTCCGGGCCTGTAGACGTCCAGCTCCGACATGGACTCAGCTCTGGACCTGGAGACTTCCGTCCAGGTCCTGAACGTCCGCTCCCGGTTCTGGAGACGTTCATCCCAGGTCCTGGAACTTTTAGGGTCCTGGTCCTCCGGACCTGAGACGTTCAGCTCTGGGACCTGGAGACGTCCAGCTCCAGGTCCTGGAGACTCCAGCTCCGGGACCTGGAGACTTCAGCTCCGGGTCCTGGAGACTTTTAGGTCCAGGACCGGAGACGTTCAGCTCCAGGTCCTGGAGACGTCCAGCTCCGGGCCTGTAGACGTCATTTCCGGGACATGGAGACGTCCAGCTCCGTTCCTGGAGTTTCGGAGACGCCAGACGTCTGGAGACGTTCATCTCTGGGACCTCTTTTAGGTCCAGGTCCTGGAGACCTTTCAGCTCCGGGACATGGAGACGTCAGCTCCCCGGACCTGGAGAGCTCCACGTCCAGCTCCTCCGGTCCTGGAGACGTCCAGCTCCGGGACCTGGAGACGTCCAGCTCCGGGACATGGAGAACTCCAGCTCGGAGACATGGTCCAGCACGGAGGGGGACCTGAGAGCTCCACTCCAGGACCTGGAGACGTCCAGCTCCGGACATGGAGACGTTCACTCCAGGTCCTGGAGACGTTTTAGGTCCAGGACCTGACGTTCAGCTCCGGGACCTGGAGACGTCCAGCTCCGGACCTGGAGACGTCAGCTCGCTCGGGACCTGGAGACGTCCAGCTCCGGGACCTGGAGACGTCCAGCTCCAGGTCCTGGAGACGTTCAGGACTTGAGGACAGGGGACCATGGAGACGTTCAGCTTCCGGACCGGAGACGTTCAGCTCCAGTCCTGGAGACGTCCAGCTCCACCTGAGACGTCCAGCTCCGGACCTGGAGACGTTCACTCCGGACTGGAGACGTTCAGCTCCAGGACCTGGAGACTTCCGTCCAGCTCCAGCCTGGATTCACTCCAGGTCCTTGAGACTTTTAGGTCCAGGACCTGGAACATTCCTCTGGGCCGTTCAGCTCCACGGAGACCCGGGACCTGAAGACGTCCAGCTCCAGGTCCTGGAGTTCCCGGAGATGGCAGCTCCGGGTCCTGGAGATGTTCAAGCTCCGGGACCTGGAGACGTCCAGCTCCGGGACCTGGAGACGTTCAGCTCCGGGACGTCCAGCCCGGACCTTCAGCTCCGGTCTGGAGCTCTCGGGACCTGGAGACGTCCAGCTCCGGGTCCTGGAGAACGTCCAGCTCCGGGACGTCCTCCGGGACGTCTGGAGACTTTCAGCTCCGGGACCTGGAGACGTTCAGCTCCAGGTCCAGACTTTCAGCTCCAGTGTAGACGTCCAGCTCCGGGACCTGGAGACTTTCAGCTCCGGACCTGGAGACGTTCAGCTCCAGGACATGGAGACGTCCTCCAGGTCCGAGGACCAGCCCGGGTGGAGAGTTCAGCTCCGGGTCCGGAGGACCTGGAGACTTCCTCCGGGACCTGGAGACTTCAGCTCCGGGACCTGGAGACGTTCAGCGCCAGGTCCTGAGACGTTCAGCTCCAGGTCCTGCAGACGTCCAGCTCCGGACCTACCTGGGACCTGGACCTGGAGACGTCCAGCTCCAGGTCCTGAGACTTCAGGTCCTGGAGACTTTTCCTGGACATTCAGCTCCAGGACCATGAGACTCCAGCTCCGTGTCCTGGAGAGTTCAGCTCCGGGACCTGCTTTCAGCTCCGGGACCTGTAGACTTCCGCCCGGACCTGGACTTCAGCTCCGGGACTGGAGACGTTCACTCCAGGACATGAGATGTCCAGCTCCAGGTCCTGCAGACGTCCAGCTCCGGGACCTGGAGACGTTCAGCTCCAGGACATGGAGAGTCCAGCTCCAGGTTCCTGGAGACGTTCAGCTCCAGATCCTGCAGACGTCCAGCTCCGGGTCCTGGAGATGTTCAGCTCCGGGTCCTGGGAGACGTCAGCTCCGGGACGGAGACTTCGCTCCGGGGAGACGTCAGACTTTCAGCTCCGGTTCCTGCAGACGTCCAGTCCGGGACTGGAGACGTTCAGCTCCAGCTCCAGGTCTGGAGACTGCTCACAGGACCAGTGAGCGCTCCGCTCCGTGTCCTGGAGTCCCGGGACCTGGAGACGTTCAGCTCCAGGACATGGAGATGTCTCCAGGTCCTGCAGACAGCTCCGGGCCTGGAGACGTTCACTCCGGGTCGTCCAGTTCCGGGACATGGAGACGTCCAGCCCGGTGGAGACGTCCAGCTCCAGGACATGGAGACGTTCAGCTCTGGGACCTGGAGACGTCCAGCTCCAGGTCCTGGACTGCTCCGAGGAGACGTTCAGCTCCAGGTCCTGGAGACTTTTAGGTCCAGGTCCTGGAGACATTCAGCTCCAGGACCTGGAGACGTCCAGCTCCGGGACCTGGAGACGTTCAGCTCCGGGACCTGGAGACGTCCAGCTCCAGGTCCTGGAGACTTTTAGGTCCAGGTCCTGGAGACGTTCAGCTCCGGGACCTGGAGACGTCCAGCTCCGGGACCTGGAGACGTTCAGCTCCGGGTCCTGGAGACGTCCAGCTTCGGGACCTGGAGACGTTCAGCTCCGGGTCCTGGAGACGTCCAGCTCCGGGACCTGGAGACGTTCAGCTCCGGGACCTGGAGACGTTCAGCTCCAGGACCTGGAGACGTTCAGCTCCGGGACATGGAGACGTTCAGCTCCAGGACCTGGAGACGTCCAGCTCCAGGTCCTGGAGACGTCCAGCTCCGGGACCTGGAGACGTCCAGCTCCGGGACCTGGAGACGTTCAGCTCCAGGTCCTGGAGACTTTAGGTCCAGGCCTGGAGACATTCAGCTCCAGGACCTGAAGACGTCCAGCTCCGGGACCTGGAGACGTTCAGCTCCGGGACCGGAGACGTTCAGCTCCGGTAGACTCCAGCTCCGGGAGAAGACGTCCAGCTCCGGGTCCTGGAGACGTTCAGCTCCGCTCCGGGGACCTGGAGACGTTCAGCTCTGGGACATGGAGACGTCCAGCTCCGGGACCTGTAGACGTCCAGCTCCGGGACCTGGAGACGTTCAGCTCCGGGACCTGGAGACGTTCAGCTCCGGGACCTGGAGACGTCCAGCTCCTGGTCCTGGAGACGTCCAGCTCCGGGACCTGGAGACATTCAGCTCTGGGACCTGGAGACGTCCAGCTCCGGGTCCTGGAGACGTCCAGCTCCGGGACCTGGAGACGTCCAGCTCCGGGACCTGGAGACTTTCAGCTCCAGGACCTGGAGACGTTCAGCTCCAGGACATGGAGACGTCCAGCTCCAGGTCCTGGAGACGTTCAGCTCCAGATCCTGTAGACGTCCAGCTCCGGGACCTGGAGACTTTCAGCTCCGGGACCTGGAGACGTTCAGCTCCAGGACATGGAGACGTCCAGCTCCAGGTCCTGGAGACGTTCAGCTCCAGGTCCTGCAGACGTCCAGCTCCGGGTCCGGGACGTTCAGCTGGGTCCTGGAGACGTCCAGCTCCGGGACCTGGAGACGTTCAGCTCCGGGACCTGGAGACTTTCAGCTCCGGGACCTGGTCCTGAGACGTTCAGCTCCAGGTCCTGAGAGACGTCAGCTCCGGGACCTGGAGACGTTCAGCTCTCCTGGGACCTGGAGACGTCCAGCTCCAGGAGACCTGGGAGACGTCCAGCTCCGGGACCTGGAGACGTTCAGCTCCAGGTCCTGGAGACTTTTAGGTCCAGGACCTGGAGACATTCAGCTCCAGGACCATGAGACGTCCAGCTCCGTGTCCTGGAGACGTCCAGCTCCGGGACCTGGAGACGTTCAGCTCCGGGACCTGGAGACTTTCAGCTCCGGGACCTGTAGACGTCCAGCTCCGGGACCTGGAGACTTTCAGCTCCGGGACCTGGAGACATTCAGCTCCAGGACATGGAGATGTCCAGCTCCAGGTCCTGCAGACGTCCAGCTCCGGGACCTGGAGACTTTCAGCTCCGGGACCTGGAGACGTTCAGCTCCAGGACATGGAGACGTCCAGCTCCAGGTCCTGGAGACGTTCAGCTCCAGATCCTGCAGACGTCCAGCTCCGGGACCTGGAGACTTTCAGCTCCGGGACCTGGAGACGTTCAGCTCCAGGACATGGAGACGTCCAGCTCCAGGTCCTGGAGACGTTCAGCTCCAGATCCTGCAGACGTCCAGCTCCGGGTCCTGGAGACGTTCAGCTCCGGGTCCTGGAGACGTCCAGCTCCGGGACCTGGAGACGTTCAGCTCCGGGACCTGGAGACTTTCAGCTCCGGGACCTGGAGACGTTCAGCTCCAGGTCCTGGAGACGTTCAGCTCCAGGTCCTGCAGACGTCCAGCTCCGGGACCTGGAGACGTTCAGCTCTGGGACCTGGAGACGTCCAGCTCCAGGTTCTGGAGACGTCCAGCTCCGGGACCTGGAGACGTTCAGCTCCAGGTCCTGGAGACTTTTAGGTCCAGGACCTGGAAACATTCAGCTCCAGGACCATGAGACGTCCAGCTCCGTGTCCTGGAGACGTCCAGCTCCGGGACCTGGAGACGTTCAGCTCCGGGACCTGGAGACTTTCAGCTCCGGGACCTGTAGACGTCCAGCTCCGGGACCTGGAGACTTTCAGCTCCGGGACCTGGAGACGTTCAGCTCCAGGACATGGAGATGTCCAGCTCCAGGTCCTGCAGACGTCCAGCTCCGGGTCCTGGAGACGTTCAGCTCCGGGTCCTGTAGACGTCCAGTTCCGGGACATGGAGACGTCCAGCTCCGGGTCCTGGAGACGTCCAGCTCCAGGACATGGAGACGTTCAGCTCTGGGACCTGGAGACGTCCAGCTCCAGGTCCTGGAGACGTCCAGCTCCGGGACCTGGAGACGTTCAGCTCCAGGTCCTGGAGACTTTTAGGTCCAGGTCCTGGAGACATTCAGCTCCAGGACCTGGAGACGTCCAGCTCCGGGACCTGGAGACGTTCAGCTCCGGGACCTGGAGACGTCCAGCTCCAGGTCCTGGAGACTTTTAGGTCCAGGTCCTGGAGACATTCAGCTCCGTGTCCTGGAGACGTCCAGCTCCGGGACCTGGAGACGTTCAGCTCCGGGACCTGGAGACTTTCAGCTCCGGGACCTGAGACGTCCAGCTCCGGGACCTGGAGACGTTCAGCTCCGGGACCTGGAGACGTTCAGCTCCGGGACCTGGAGACGTTCAGCTCCAGGAAATGGAGACGTTCAGCTCCGGGTCCTGGAGACGTTCAGCTCCAGGACATGGAGACGTCCAGCTCCGGGTCCTGTAGACGTCCAGCTCCGGGACATGGAGACGTCCAGCTCCGGGTCCTGGAGACGTTCAGCTCCAGGACATGGAGACGTCCAGCTCCGGGACATGGAGACGTTCAGCTCCAGGGCCTGTAGACGTCCAGCTCCGGGACATGGAGACGTCCAGCTCCGGGTCCTGTAGACGTCCAGCTCCGGGACATGGAGACGTCCAGCTCCGGGTCCTGGAGACGTTCAGCTCCAGGACATGGTGACGTCCAGCTTCGGGACATGGAGACGTTCAGCTCCAGGGCCTGTAGACGTCCAGCTCCGGGACATGGAGACGTCCAGCTCCGGGTCCTGGAGACGTTCAGCTCCAGGACATGGAGACGTCCAGCTCCAGGTCCTGGAGACGTCCAGCTCCAGGACCTGGAGACGTCCAGCTCCGGGTCCTGGAGACATTCAGCTCCAGGTCCTGCAGACGTCCAGCTCCGGGACCTGGAGACGTTCAGCTCCGGGACCTGGAGACGTTCAGCTCCAGGACATGGAGACGTCCAGCTCCAGGTCCTGCAGACGTCCAGCTCCAGGACATGGAGACTCCGGGACCTGGAGACTCCAGCTCCGGGACTGGAGACGTCCACTCCGGGACCTGGAGGACGTTCAGCTCCGGGACATGGAGACGTTCAGCTCCGGGACCAGACGTTCAGCCTGGGACCTGGAGACGTCCAGCTCCAGGACATGGAGACTCCAGCTCCGGGACCTGGAGACGTTCAGCTCCGGGACCTGGAGACGTTCAGCTCCAGGTCCTGCAGACGTCCAGCTCCGGGTCCTGGAGACGTTCAGCTCCGGGTCCTGTAGACGTCCAGTTCCGGGACATGGAGACGTCCAGCTCCGGGTCCTGGAGACGTCCAGCTCCAGGACATGGAGACGTTCAGCTCTGGGACCTGGAGACGTCCAGCTCCAGGTCCTGGAGACGTCCAGCTCCGGGACCTGGAGATGTTCAGCTCCAGGTCCTGCAGACTTTTAGGTCCAGGTCCTGGAGACATTCAGCTCCAGGACCTGGAGACGTCCAGCTCCGGGACCTGGAGACGTTCAGCTCCGGGACCTGGAGACGTCCAGCTCCAGGTCCTGGAGACTTTTAGGTCCAGGTCCTGGAGACATTCAGCTCCGTGTCCTGGAGACGTCCAGCTCCGGGACCTGGAGACGTTCAGCTCCGGGACCTAGAGACTTTCAGCTCCGGGACCTGTAGACGTCCAGCTCCGGGACCTGGAGACGTTCACCTGGAGGGACTGGAGACGTTCAGCTCTGGGAACCTGGAGGACGTTCAGCTCCAGGAGACGTTCAGCTGCAGTCGTGCAGACTCCGGGTCCTGGAGACGTTCAGCTCCGGGTCCTGTAGACGTCCAGCTCCGGGACATGGAGACGTCCAGCTCCGGGTCCTGGAGATGTTCAGCTCCAGGACATGGAGACGTCCAGCTCCGGGACATGGAGACGTCCAGCTCCGGGTCCTGGAGACAGCTCCAGGCATGGACTCCAGCTCCAGGTCCTGGAGACGTCCAGCTCCAGGACCTGGAGACGTCCAGCTCCGGGTCCTGGAGACATTCAGCTCCAGGTCCTGCAGACGTCCAGCTCCGGGACCTGGAGACGTTCAGCTCCGGGACCTGGAGACGTTCAGCTCCAGGACATGGAGACGTCCAGCTCCAGGTCCTGCAGACGTCCAGCTCCAGGACATGGAGACGTTCAGCTCCGGGACATGGAGACGTCCAGCTCCGGGACCTGGAGACGTCCAGCTCCGGGACATGGAGACGTTCAGCTCCGGGACCTGGAGACGTTCAGCTCTGGGACATGGAGACGTTCAGCTCCGGGACCTGGAGACGTTCAGCTCTGGGACATGGAGACGTCCAGCTCCAGGACATGGAGACGTCCAGCTCCGAGACCTGGAGACATTCAGCTCCAGGTCCTGCAGACGTCCAGCTCCGGGACCTGGAGACGTTCAGCTCCGGGACCTGGAGACGTTCAGCTCCAGGACATGGAGACGTCCAGCTCCAGGTCCTGCAGACGTCCAGCTCCAGGACATGGAGACGTTCAGCTCCGGGACATGGAGACGTCCAGCTCCGGGACCTGGAGACGTTCAGCTCCGGGACATGGAGACGTTCAGCTCCGGGACCTGGAGACGTTCAGCTCCGGGACATGGAGACGTCCAGCTCCAGGACATGGAGACGTCCAGCTCCGAGACCTGGAGACGTTCAGCTCCGGGACCTGGAGACGTTCAGCTCCGGGACCTGGAGACGTCCAGCTCCGGGACATGGAGACGTTCAGCTCCGAGACATGGAGACATTCAGCTCCAGGACATGGAGACGTTCAGCTCCGGGACCTGGAGACGTCCAGCTCCGGGACATGGAGACGTTCAGCTCCGGGACCTGGAGACGTTCAGCTCCAGGACCTGGAGACGTCCAGCTCATTCCCATCTCTGTCGGCCGTTCCCATCTCTGTAGGCTCCGCCCATCTCCGTCGGCTCCGCCCATCTCTGCTCCCCATATGTCAAAGTCTTTGTGCTTTTCAAGACAGCGAGGCGACAGAAGGAGGAAAAAAAAACAGCTGGATCCGAGCTCCTCTGCAGCCAGCGGCTCCGAAACCCGCCAATGCCCCCCCAGACCTGGACCAAAGGTACCGTACCACCGAGCCGTGCTCGTCCGCGGGTCCCCGGTGCTGTTATTTCACCGTGACTCCTCGGTTTGAGCTGATTTTCCATCTGCCAGCCCGGCTAGCCCGTTAGCTTCCAGATTAGCCTCCTGCAGCTCCGGATCAGGAGTCAGAGGATCAGACCAGCTGCTTGATCCGGATCCTCCAGATCAGGAGTCAGAGGATCAGACCAGCTGCTTGATCCGGATCCGGATCCGGATCCGCCGCCTTCAGCCCTAAAAGGAGAAAGTCTGGTCCCCATCGGCCCCTCAGACCAGATCTCCTCATCCAGAAACCAGACACTTCTGGAAAAATCTACTTTCACATATTTGTGTTTCTCTGCAACCTGTAATTTTCCTCCGGATTCCAGCAGCCGAAACATTTTGTACCTTTAAGTTTGAACAAATGTGTGTTTTTGAGCGCAGAAACGTGGCATCAGGATAGTTGTGAAACATCATTTTCTTCTCTTCAAACTCTTATTTCCTCACTTTCTGGTCACAAAATAAAGGCGTTGTGAAGGTGCCTGCTGTCCGTTAATGTAGGGAAAAAAAAGAAAAAATATTGAAAAGATAAAAACAGTTGTGACAGTCTGTAAAATTTTAAATAAAAGCAGAATAAATGTATTTTTAGGAAACATCCCACATTAAAGCCACCGTATGTAAAAGTACCACTACTGACCACATGAGGGCAGCAGTCACAGGAAGGTTCACGTCTCAGCAGCACCTCTAGAGGCAGATTAGACCGGACCACACTGGACCGGACCAGACCGGTTAAACCGGACTGGCCTGGACCAGACCGGACCACACTGGACCGGACCAAACCGGAGCGGACCAGACCGGAGTGGACCGGACTAGACTGGACCAGACCGGTTAAACCAGACTGGCCTGGACCAGACCGGACCACACTGGACCGGACCAAACCGGAGCGGACCAGACCGGAGTGGACCGGACTAGACTGGACCAGACCGGTTAAACTGGACTGGCCTGGACCAGACCGGACCACACTGGACTGGACCAAACCGGAGCGGACCAGACCGGAGTGGACCGGACTAGACTGGACCAGACCGGTTAAACTGGACTGGCCTGGACCAGACCGGACCACACTGGACCGGACCAAACCGGAGCGGACCAGACCGGAGTGGACCGGACTAGACTGGACCAGACCGGTTAAACTGGACTGGCCTGGACCAGACCGGACCACACTGGACTGGACCAAACCGGAGCGGACCAGACCGGAGTGGACCGGACTAGACTGGACCAGACCGGTTAAACCGGACTGGCCTGGACCAGACCGGACCACACTGGACCGGACCAAACCGGGCGGACCAGACCGGAGTGGACCGGACTAGACTGGACCAGACCGGTTAAACTGGACTGGCCTGGACCAGACCGGACCACACTGGACTGGACCAAACCGGAGCGGACCAGACCGGAGTGGACCGGACTAGACTGGACCAGACCGGTTAAACTGGACTGGCCTGGACCAGACTGAACTCGACTGGACCGGACCGGACCAGACCAGAGTGGACCGGACTAGACTGACCAGACTAGACTGGACCAGACGACTGGACCAGTGGACCGGACTAGACTGGACCAGACCGGTTAAACTGGACTGGCCTGGACCAGACCGGAGTGGACCAGACCAGACCGGTTAAACTGGACTGGCCTGGACCAGACTGAACTCGACTGGACCGGACCAGACCAGAGTGGACCGGACTAGACTGGACCAGACCGGTTAAACTGGACTGGCCTGGACCAGACCGGAGTGGACCAGACCAGACCGGTTAAACCGGACTGGCCTGGACCAGACTAAACTCGACTGGACCGGACTAGACCGGACTTGACCGGACCAGACTGGAGTGGGCCGGACTAGACTGGACCAGACCGGTTAAACCGGACTGGCCTGGACCAGACTGAACTCAACTGGACCAGACCAGACCGGTTAAACTGGACTGGCCTGGACCAGATTGAACTAGACTGGGCCGGACCAGACCAGAGTGGACCGGACTAGACTGGACCAGACCGGTTAAACTGGACTGGCCTGGACCAGACCGGAGTGGGCCGGACTAGACTGGACCAGACCGGTTAAACTGGACTGGCCTGGACCAGACTGAACTCGACTGGACCAGACCGGACCAGAGTGGACCAGACTAGACTTGACCAGACCGGTTAAACCGGACTGGCCTGGACCAGATTGAACTAGACTGGGCCGGACCAGACCAGAGTGGACCGGACTAGACTGGACCAGACCGGTTAAACTGGACTGGCCTGGACCAGACTAAACTCGACTGGACCAAACCAGACCAGAGTGGACCGGACTAGACTGGACCAGACCGGTTAAACTGGACTGGACTGGACCAGACCGGAGTGGACCGGACTAGACTGGACCAGACCGGTTAAACTGGACTGGCCTGGACCAGACTGAACTCGACTGGACTGGACCAGACCGGAGTGGACCAGACTTGACTGGACCAGACCGGTTAAACTGGACTGGCCTGGACCAGACTGAACTCGACTGGACCGGACCAGACCAGAGTGGACCGGACTAGACTGGACCAGACCGGTTAAACCGGACTGGCCTGGACCAGACTAAACTCGACTGGACCAAACCAGACCGGAGTGGACCGGACTAGACTGGACCAGACCGGTTAAACCGGACTGGCCTGGACCAGACTAAACTCGACTGGACCGGACTAGACCGGACTTGACCGGACCAGACTGGAGTGGGCCGGACTAGACTGGACCAGACCGGTTAAACCGGACTGGCCTGGACCAGACTAAACTCGACTGGACCGGACTAGACCGGACTTGACCGGACCAGACCGGAAGGGGGCCAGACTAGACTGGACCAGACAGGTTAAACTGGACTGGCCTGGACCAGACTGAACTCGACTGGACCAGACCGGACCACACTGGACCGGACCAAACCGGAGCGGACCAGACCAGACCAGAGTGGACCAGACTAGACTGGACCAGACCGGTTAAACCGGACTGGCCTGGACCAGACTGAACTCGACTGGACCAGACCAGACCGGAGTGGACCGGACTAGACTGGACCAGACCGGTTAAACCGGACTGGCCTGGACCAGACTGAACTCGACTGGACCAGACCAGACCAGAGTGGACCGGACTATACTGGACCAGACCGGTTAAACTGGACTCGACTGGACCAGACCGGAGTGGACCGGACTAGACTGGACCAGACCGGTTAAACTGGACTGGCCTGGACCAGACTGAACTCGACTGGACCGGAGTGGACCGGACTAGACTGGACCAGACCGGTTAAACTGGATTGGCCTGGACCAGACTGAACTCGACTGGACCGGACCAGAACGGAGTGGACCGGACTAGACTGGACCAGACCGGTTAAACTGGACTGGCCTGGACCAGACTGAACTCGACTGGACCAGACCAGACCGGAGTGGAACGGACTAGACTGGACCAGACCGGTTAAACCGGACTGGCCTGGACCAGACTGAACTCGACTGGACCAGACCGGACCACACTGGACCGGACCAAACCAGAGCGGACCAGACTAGACCTGGAGCGGACCGGACTATCCCCACTCATCAGTACCGTTTGGCCAATGAGGCAGATCAGAGATATTTTCCCCCATGTGGTCAGAAGTGGCATTGCATTACAGAGTAACTTTTTTAAATTATATTTTAAACTATTGTTGCATTTTTTTGGAAGCAGAACTTCTCAATAACACCACTTGATGGCAAGTCTCGGTCCGTTCTAGTCTGATCCTGTCTGTGCGGCCGAAAAACATTTTTTTTAAACACGAGACCATATTTTTAAAAACTATAAAATGCTAAACTAAAGATGACTTCAGACAATGGAATCAAGAAAGTGTTATCCTAAATGTGAAGAGTTAATTTATTCTAAAATATAACCATATAAATCATAATAATCAGCATCTTTCTGGGGTCTGTGCTGTTCCTCAGGTTCTTTAGCACTACATCTGTAACATCTGTCTTGCAGGGCGATGCTGCTGCTGGTGTTTTCTGGGTGTTTTGAGGCAGTCGTTGTCTTCTGCAGCTCTCAGTGAGCGACGAGCAATTCTACTGCTCATTTATGATGCTGGAATCAGTTGATACTGGAATCAGTCGATACTGGAATCAGTCGATACTGGAATCAGCTGATACTGGAATCAGTCGATACTGGAATCAGTCGATACTGGAATCAGCTGATACTGGAATCAGTCGATACTGGAATCAGTCGATACTGGAATCAGCTGATACTGGAATCAGCTGATATTGGAATCAGCTGATACTGGAATCAGCTGATACTGGAATCAGTCGATACTGGAATCAGTCGATAGTGGAATCAGTTGACAGTGGAATCAGTCGATAGTGGAATCAGTTGATACTGGAATCTGTTGAATTTTGAATCAGTTTATACTGGGATCAATTGATGGTGAAATCAGTCGATGGTGGAATCAATTGATGCTGGAATCAGCTGATACTGGAATCAGTTGATACTGGAATCAGCCGATGGTGGAATCAGTCGATACTGGAATCAGTTCATGGTGGAATCAGTCGATAGTGGAATCAGTTGACGGTGGAATCAGTCGATGGTGGAATCAGTTGATACTGGAATCTGTCGAATTTTGAATCAGTTTATACTGGGATCAGTTGATGGAGAAATCAGTCGATGGTGGAATCAATTGATGCTCGAATCAGCTGATACTGGAATCAGTTGATACTGGAATCAGCCGATGGTGGAATCAGTCGATACTGGAATCAGTTCATGGTGGAATCAGTCGATCCTGGAATCAGTTGATACTGGAATCAGCCGATCGTGGAATCACTTGATACTTAAATCAGTCAATGATGGAATCAGTCAATGGTTTAATCAGTCAATGCTAAAATCAATCGGTGCTAGTATTGGTTGATACTGGAATCAGTTGGTGGTGGAATTAGTTGATACTGGAATCAGTCGATATTGGAATCAGTCAAATTTGGAATCAATTTATACTGGAATCAGTTCATGGTGGAATCATTTGACACTGGAATCAGTCAATGGTGGAATCAATGGGTACTGGAATCAGTCGATGGTGGAATCAGTTGACACTGGAATCAGTCAATGATGGAATCAGTCCATGATGGAATCAGTCGATACTGGAATCAGTCCATGGTGGAATCAGTCAATGATGGAATCAGTCGATGGTGAAAGCAGTCGATGCTGAAATCAATCGGTGCTAGAATTGGTTGATACTGGAATCATCCGATGGTGAAATCCATCTATGGTGGAATCACTTGATGGTGGAATCAGTCAATAATAGAATCAGTCGATGCTGAAATCAGTCGGTGCTAGAATTGGTTTATACTGGGATCAGTTGATGGTGCAATCGGTTGATACTGGAATCAGTCAAATTTGGAATCAGTTTATACTGGAATCAGTCAATGGTGAAATAAGTCGATGGTGGAATCAATTGATACTGGAATCAGCTGATACTGGAATCAGTTGATATTGGAATCAGCCGATAGTGGAATCAGTTGATGCTAAAATCAATCGTTGCTAGAATTTGTTGATACTGGAATTGGTCAATGCTGGACTCAGTTGATCCTGGAATCGGTCAGTGTAGGAATCAGTTGATCCTGGAATCGGTCAGTGCTAGAATCAGTTGATCTTGGAATCGGTCGGTGCTGGAATCAGTTGATCCTGGAATCGGTCAGTGCTGGAATCAGTTGATCTTGGAATCGGTCGGTGCTGGAATCAGTTGATCTTGGAATCGGTCGGTGCTGGAATCAGTTGATCCTGGAATCGGTCGGTGCTGGAATCAGTTGATCCTAGAATCAGTCGGTGCTGGAATCAGGCGCTGCCACCTTTGGTCTCCACAGACTGTTAACAAACCTTACAGCTGCATGACGTTGGATGTTGAATCGTGAACCGTTCCCTGGCGGCTGAAGAAAGTTCGCTTGTTACAGGAGAGCTGTTCATTTTTAGTGTCCTGCGCAGCAACGTCGTGTACTCGTCTGGTGGAGGTGCTGGAGAACAACAGAAGATCATGAAGCAGCGGCGGTTTCATAATTAAAATCTTGAACATCTGTTTTCGTTGTTCAGATGTGGTCATAAACTATAAATCAACATACTCCTCAGCTCTCGTCCTGGAAGTTCTTCCCTGAAGAAGACGTCTGGATGGGAGCACATGTTCCTCTGACACCTGTAGAAACCTCTTCAGCGTTCCAGATGTGGCAGCTGTCCACCCATCCACACTGATGCACCTCCGCACCGCTGCAGGTCCAGGATGGTTCTTCCAGGATGGTTCTTCTACTCTTCTACATCCTGTGGTCATCTTCTGGTCAGAAGGTCTTCTCTGATGTCTTTTTTCATTTGAGCAAAGATCCAGAGGAGCTTGAATGTTGATATCTTCTGCAGTCACGTCCAGAACTAAGAACCCACCTCTTCTTGTCTTGTGTCTATTGATTCTCATCCAGTCATACTGGGTTTTAGTATCACTTCAGAACATTCCAGAACCTCGATTCTCTTGTTCTTCATCCATCCTGGTGCAGATCTGCTGCTGTGTTTGGATCACGGTTCTGTCACATGACCCAGTTTCAGTCCAGCCTCAGCTGCCAGACTCACAACAACCACAGACCATGATTCCTCCACCACCGTGCTGGACAGTCATGGACCTCCTGGACCGGTCTGGAGGCTCCAACATTGGTTGGGGTCATGTTTGGTACTTCTTGGTGTGAATCTGTGGACATTTCTGCTCCTGGGAAGACCAGCAGCTGTCATGGCTGTTTCCTGGCAGTGAATCATTTTTCTGACTGCAGAATGATGGACTTCAGACAGTTTGGACGTTTTGTTTTTAAACTCTTTCCAGATTGATGTGCAGTAATACCTGCTTCTCTAAGATCCTTGCTGATGTCTTTCCCTTTCTGCACAGTGCTAATGTCCATCTAGATGCTTCAGACCAACAAACTACAAAACATCTGCTTTTCCAGAGGTCTGCTGCTGATCCAGGTCCAGGCTGGAAGCACTCAGGGGGTTCCTGGTTTCCTGGTTTCTTGTTCTTGGATCCTGTTTTTTTTTTTTTTTTGGTTCTTGGTTCTTGGTTCGTTTCCAGTGAGGGTTTGGACTCCCTTTTCTGCCTTTGGATTCTTTATGGTTTTCTAGGCAGGTTAGGGTTCGGTTCCTTGGTTTCTTGGTTGCAGTTCTGTTTCTGGTTGATTTCTCTTGGATGGTTTCTTGGTTCATAGTTCTTGGTTCCTGTTTGTGATTCTTGGTTCCTGGTTTACTGGTTCCTGGTTTCTTGGTTCCTGGTTCCCGGTTTTTGGTCCTCAGTTTGTGGTTTCCTGGTCATTGGTTCTTAGTTCTTGGTTCCTGGTTCCTAGTTTACTGGTTTCCTGGTTTCTTGGTTCCTGATTCCTGGTTTCTTGGTTCCCGGTTTGTGGTTTCCTGGTCCTTGGTTCTTAGTTATTGGTTTCTGGTTCCTGGTTTCTTGGTTCCTCGTTCTTGGTTCCCGGTTTGTGATTTCCTCGTTCTTGGTTCCTGGTTTTGATTCTTGGTTCCTGGTTCCTGGTTTGTGATTCTTGGTTCCTGGTTTCTTTGTTCCTGGTTCGTGATTCTTGGTTCCTGGTTCTTGGTTCCCGGTTTGTGGTTTCCTGGTTCTTGGTTCCTGGTTCCTGGTTTTGATTCTTGGTTCCTGGTTTGTGCTTCTTGGTTCCTGATTTCTTTGTTCCTGGTTCGTGATTCTTGGTTCCTTGTTCCTGGTTTGTGATTCTTGGGTTCTTTTTTTCTGGTTTGATTCTTGGGTTCCTGGTTCATGATTCTGGTTCCTGGTTCCCCCTGGTTCCTTTCTTGGTTCCTGGTTCCTGGTTCCTGGTTTTAATTCTTGGTTCCTGGTTTGTGATTCTTGGTTTCCTGATTTCTTGTTCCTGGTTCGTGATTCTGGTTCCTTGGTTCCTGGTTCTGGTTCGGTTCTTCCTGGTTCCTGATTCTTGGTTCCTGGTTTTGTGTTCTTGGTTCCTGATTTCTTTGTTCCTGGTTCGTGATTCTGGTTCCTTGTTCCTGGTTTGTGATTCTTGGTTCCTGGTTTCTTTGTTCCTGGTTCATGATTCTTGGTTCCTGGTTCATGATTCTTGGTTCCTGGTTCTTGGTTCGGTTTGTGGTTTCCTGGTTCTTGGTTCCTGGTTCCTGGTTTTGATTCTTGGTTCCTGGTTTGTGCTTCTTGGTTCCTGATTTCTTTGTTCCTGGTTCGTGATTCTTGGTTCCTTGTTCCTGGTTTGTGATTCTTGGTTCCTGGTTGTTCATGATTCTTGGTTCCTGGTTCCTGGTTCGGACTCCATGTTTGTTAGATAGATAATGACAGGGCTAGTTGGGTTGTTGTTGGTCTGAGGTCTGTTCTCCTGGCGCTCAGAGCCACGGCGGTCAGGTGGTTTTTATTATGCTCCTTTAATTCTATTTAAACGTTTGTTGGTTTAGTTGACATCATAGTGAGCGTTTGCACAACAGCTGCAGCTCTTAACTCTTCACCGCTGCACGTATTTAACTTTTATCATGATGCACGACAGAACGTTAGCCCTGATACACCTTCATTTCAGTCTAGATGTTTAGATGTTGGATGTCTAGATGTTTCGATGTCTAGATGTCTAGATGTTTAGATGTCTAGATGTCTAGATGTTTAGATGTTTAGATGTCTAGATGCTTAGATGCTTAGATGCCTTGATGTCTTGATGTCTAGATGTTTAGATGTTTAGATGTCTAGATGTCTAGATGTCTAGATGTTTAGATGTCTAGATGTTTAGATGTCTAGATGTCTAGATGTCTAGATGTTAGATGTTAGATGTCTAGATGTTTTAGATGTCTAGATGTTTAGATGTCTAGAATGTTTAGATGTCTAGATGTTTAGATGTCTAGATGTTTAGATGTCTAGATGATGTTTAGATGTTTAGATGTCTTAGATGTCTAGATGTAGATGTCTAGATGTTTATGTCTAGATGTTTAGATGTCTTAGATGTCTAGATGTTTAGATGTCTAGATGTCTAGATGTCTAGATGTCTAGATGTTTAGATGTCTAGATGTTTCTAGATGTTTAGATGTCTAGATGTTTAGATGTCTAGATGTCTAGATGTCTAGATGTTTAGATGTCTAGATGTCTAGATGTTAGATGTCTAGATGTTTAGATGTTTAGATGTCTAGATGTGTCTAGATGTTTAGATGTCTAGATGTCTAGATGTCTAGATGTTTAATGTCTAGATGTTTAGATGTCTAGATGTCTAGATGTCTAGATTCTAGATGTTTAGATGTTTAGATGTTTAGATGTCTAGATGTCTAGATGTCTAGATGTTTAGATGTCTAGATGTCTAGATGTCTAGATGTTTAGATGTTTAGATGTCTAGATGTTTAGATGTCTAGATGTTTAGATGTCTAGATGTCTAGATGTTTAGATGTCTAGATAGATGTCTAGATGTTTAGATGTCTAGATGTTTAGATGTCTAGATGTCTAGATGTCTAGATGTTTAGATGTCTAGATGTTTAGATGTTTAGATGTCTAGATGTCTAGATGTTTAGATGTTTAGATGTCTAGATGTCTAGATGTCTAGATGTCTAGATGTTTAGATGTTTAGATGTCTAGATGTTGTGTCTAGATGTTTAGATGTTTCCGTCTAGATTTAGATTTTAGTCTAGATGTCTATAGATGTCTTAGATGTTAGATGTTTAGATGTCTAGATGTTTAGATGTCTAGATGTCTAGATGTTTAGATGTGTAGATGTTACTAGATGTTAGATGTCTAGATGTCTAGATGTCTAGATGTCTAGATGTCTAGATGTCTTAGATGTCTAGATGTCTAGATGTCTAGATGTCTAGATGTTTAGAGGTTTAGTGTTAGATGTCTAGATTTAGATGTTTAGATGTTTAGATGTTTTAGATGTCTTAGATGTTTAGATGTTTAGATGTCTAGAATGTTTAGATGTTTAGATGTCTAGATGTCTAGATGTTTTAGATGTTTGATGTCTAGATGTTCTAGATGTTTAGATGTCTAGATGTCTAGATGTCTAGATGTCTAGATGTCTAGATGTCTAGATGTTAGATGTCTAGATGTAGATGTCTAGATGATGTCTAGATGTCTAGATGTTTAGATGTTTAGATGTCTAGATGTTTAGATGTCTTAGATGTCTAGATGTTTAGATGTCTAGATGTTTAGATGTTAGATGTCTAGATGTTTAGATGTCTAGATGTCTAGATGTTTTAGATGTCTAGATGTTTAGATGTTTAGATCTAGATGTCTAGATGTTTATGTTTTAGATGTCTAGATGTGTTAGATGTTTAGATGTCTAGATGTCTAGATGTCTAGATGTCTAGATGTCTAGATGTCTAGATGTCTAGATGTCTAGATGTTTAGATGTTTAGATGTTTAGATGTCTAGATGTCTAGATAGATGTCTAGATGTCTAGATGTCTAGATGTCTAGATGTCTAGATGTTAGATGTTTGTTAGATGTCTAGATGTCTAGATGTCTAGATGTCTAGATGTTTAGATGTCTAGATGTCTAGATGTCTAGATGTCTAGATGTCTAGATGTTTAGATGTTTAGATGTTTAGATGTCTAGATGTTAGAGTTTAGAGTCTAGATGTTAGTGTCTAGATGTTTTGAGAGATGTTAGATGTCTTAGATGTTTAGATGTTTAGATGTCTAGATGTTTCTAGATGTCTTAGATGTCTAGATGTTAGATGTCTAGATGTCTAGATGTTTAGATGTTTAGATGTTAGATGTTAGATGTTAGATGTCTAGATGTTTAGATGTCTAGATGTCTAGATGTCTAGATGTCTAGATGTTAGATTTAGATGTTTAGATGTCTATGTCTAGATGTTTAGATGTCTAGATGTTTAGATGTTTAGATGTCTAGATGTTTAGATGTCTTAGATGTTTCTAGATGTTTAGATGTCTAGATGTTAGATGTCTAGATGTTAGATTTAGATGTCTAGATGTTTAGATGTCTAGATGTTTAGATGTCTAGATGTCTAGATGTCTAGATGTCTAGATGTTTAGATGTCTAGATGTTTAGATGTCTAGATGTTTAGATGTTTAGATGTCTAGATGTCTTAGATGTTTAGATGTCTAGATGTCTAGATGTTTAGATGTGATCTAGATGTCTTTAGATGTCTAGATGTCTAGATGTCTAGATGTTTAGATGTTCTAGATGTCTAGATGTCTAGATGTCTTAGATGTCTAGATGTTTAGAGAGATGTTTAGATGTCTAGATTTTAGATAGATGTTTAGATGTCTAGATGTTTATGTCTAGATGTCTAGATGTTTTAGATGTTTAGATGTCTGTTAGTGTCTAGATGTAGATGTCTAGATTTTAGATGTCTAGAGATGTTAGATTTCTAGATGTCTAGATGTCTTAGATGTCTAGATGTCTAGAGGTTAGAAGATTCTAGATTTAGAGGTTTAGTTGTTTAGATGTCTAGATGTTTAGTTGTTTAGATGTTTAGATGTCTACATGTTTAGATGTCTAGATGTTTAGATGTTTAGATGTTTAGATGTTAGATGTTTAGATGTTTAGATGTCTAGATGTTAGATGTCTAGATGTTTCTAGGTTCTGCTGTGTTCAGTGAACAAAGGACAAAGCTCAGAAACTGAACCCATCCAGCTGCAGGAGGAATGAAGTCGGTCACCTGCAGTGAGTCATCAGCAGAGCGCTGGTTTATTTGAACTGAGACGAGTCACGAGCAGCTGGACGTCACTTTAAGAGTTTTAATAAACACAAAGGCATCATGGAGTCTCCGTAGATCTGAAACCATCTGAGCAGCAGCAGAGATGCCTTACATCACAGTCAGACATTTACTTTTTCCTCTTTGTTTGATTTATACTTATTTTTTATTAATTTTATAAATATACACGATTATTATTATCTTACATATTCAGGTCACAGAAAATGAAGATATGACTGTAAGGTTCTTTTGAAATTTTATATAATTATACAGTTGTCATAATAGTCTTCTTTAATCTCTGAAATTTATTCTACAGTCTGTTAAAGGTTCATCCACTCATCCATCCGTCCTTCCATTGTTCCATCCATTCATCATCCATCCATCTCCATCCATCCTTCCATTGTTCCTTCCATCCATCCATCACTCCATCCTTCCATCCATCCATCCATCTATCCTTCCATCCATCCATCCATCTATCATTCCATCCATCATCTATCCTTCCATCCGTCCATCCATCCATCCATCATCTATCATCCATCCATCCATCATTCCATCCATCATCTATCCTTCCATCCATCCATCTTTCCATTCATCCATCCATCTATCATTCCATTCATCTATCTTTCCATCCATCTATCATTCCATCCATCCATCCATCTATCATTCCATCCATCCATCCATCTATCCTTCCATCCATCCATCTTTCCATCCATCCATCCATCTATCATTCCATTCATCTATCTTTCCATCCATCCATCCAATTCCATCCTTCCATCCATCCATTAACTTTTATTATTGTCTTGACTGAATCATCATCAGAGTCAGAAGTTTATCCAGGTGATGAACCAGATCAACCTGGTAGATGGATGTTCATACTTAAGTATTTTTAATTATTTATTTTAGATTTTTTTACTCCACTTCTCTTCTGCAGTTTTTCCATTGTTTGACAAATAAAGGTTCTTTATTCTTCTTGAAGCATAGGCGTAATTTATGGGGTGGGGGGGCGGTGGGGGGGTTGCAATCCACCCAATAATTCAAACCAGCCACCACAACCCCCCCGATATCAAACGTGGAGGAACGGGTCAGCAGGAAGTCCTGGTGTCCAGCAGGACCTGATGGAGCTGAAGGGTCAACAGGAAGTCCTACGGTCCAGCGGCTCCAGCAGGACCTGATGGAGCTGACGGGTCAGCAGGAAGTCCTGCGGTCCAGCAGGACCTGATGGAGCTGACGGGTCAGCAGGAAGTCCTGCGGTCCAGCAGGACCTGATGGAGCTGACGGGTCAGCAGGAAGTCCTGCGGTCCAGCAGGACCTGATGGAGCTGACGGGTCAGCAGGAAGTCCTGCGGTCCAGCGGCTCCAGCAGGACCTGATGGAGCTGAAGGGTCAGCAGGAAGTCCTACGGTCCAGCAGGACCCTGATGGACTGATGGTGAGGACCTAGGTGGACAGACGTGAGGAGCTGACGGGTCAGAGGTGGCACCATCAGCCCTGATGGAGCTGGAGGGTCCAGAAACGTCGGTCCTGCTGTTTCCGCCGGACCTTGAGCTGATCACGTAAACGAGCAGATGTCCTCCTGCTCCTGGTCCAGTTGGGTAAGGGTACAGGGTCCTTCGGCCACAAGGATGTGGAGCTGGCGGTTTCTCTAAGCTGCAATCAGAGGTTTTTATTTTGACCGTTTAGTTTGGCGGTAACTCCCACGCAGGCTGAAAACAGCTCGGATCTTTTTGTGGAAGCAGCACACGTGAACGTCCTGCTGCCTGCGATGGAAGTTAAACACAGAAAAACAGCCCCCAGAATATTTTAGATGTGTGTTGGTTGGCCAGAAAAACACTTGGAGCTTGGAAATAACCCGTGACACGAAAAGAAAAGAGTATTTCAGGGCAGAGTGAACAGGATTCCAGGAAAAGGCTTATATTTATCTCAAACCTGAGAACAGAGAGGATTTTTCCAGTTTGTGGTCTGTTTGACAGATCTCAGGTCAGCAGATTGTTCCAGAACATCTGGATCTGATTGTAGCTACGCCACCTGATGACGTCAGAGCTCTGACTACCACTTTCATCATCAATCTGGTCTTTCTGCTCCACTGTGCATTTGGTGAAAAGAAAAGTATGTGAACCTTTGGAATAAAGTGGTTTTCTGGATGTATTTACTATAAAATGTGATCTGATGTTTGTTAGTCTGTTTAAGCTGATAACACTCAAACTATTGTTTCTTTTTTATTGAACACATCCATTAAACCCCCTCTAGTGGTCGGTAGAGGAACTGCAGCCTCTAGTGGTCATTAGAAGAACTGCAGCCTCTAGTGGTCGGTAGAGGAACTGCAGCCTCTAGTGGTCGGTAGAGGAACTGCAGCCTCTAGTGGTCGGTAGAGGAACTGCAGCCTCTAGCGGTCCGTAGAGGAACTGCAGCCTGTGGTCTAGTGGTCTAGTAAGGAACTGCAGCCTCTAGTGGTCGGTAGTAGAGGAACTGCAGCCTCTAGTAGTGGTCGTAGAGGAAAGCCTCTAGTCGGTAGCAGCCTCTAGTGGTCGGTAGAGAACTGCAGCCTCTAGTGTCAGTGTAGAGGAACGCAGCCTCTAGTGGTCGGGAACTGCAGCCTCTAGTGGTCGGTAGAGGAACGCAAGCCTCTAGTGGTCGTCGGTAGAGGAACCGCAGCCTCTATGGTCGGTAGAGAACTGCAGCCTCTATGGTCGGTAGAGGAACTGCAGTCGTGGTCGGTAGAGGAACTGCAGCCTCTAGCGGTCGGTAGAGGAACTGCAGCCTCTAGTGGTCGGTAAGGAACTGCAGCCTCAGTGGTCGGTAAGGAACCGCAGCCTCTAGTGGTCGGTAGAGGGGTCGCCTCTAGTGGCGGTGCAGGTGTCGGTCGGTAGAGGAACCAGCAAGGGTCAGATCAGCTCTCCTGCATGGGTGAATGGGGGTCTTAGTCTTAAATAGTGGTCGGTAGGAACCAGCCGAGGACCACAACTTTTCTTGGTTCCAGATCAGCTTCTGATGGGTTTTGGGGGTTTTTGTCTCCATAAATAGCAGGAACCATCAACGCCACAGCAGCTAAAACAGTCCCAGCTGTTCTGAGAATATAAAGTGGTAAATTTAAAGTTCCTGGAGTTAATAGTTCTGTATTGGAGAGCGTTGGTCCCCATAATGAGGAGCTTTAGTCTCTGAGCTCAAATGAAGATAATTGATTTAAAGTGATTTCTGTGGTAACTGTGTTTCTGTCAGTAATCAGATTACTTGTAAACTTAGTTTCACCCTCAGGACTACGGCGAGTCCAGGAACCCTCAGTAGTGAAAGTCCTCTTCAGCTGGACTGGTAGCTGGTCAGCAGCTTCTCTGGTTCTGGTTCTGGTTCTGGCTGGATTGATCCTGCCGTCGGCCATCTTTGATCTCAGCAGCTTTGTGCTGTCGACGCGTTTAAATCGACACTATTTCTGGACAGAAAGGATTTCGTTTCCTCCAGGCGGTTCTGCTCAACGCTCCGCCTGCGTCGGTCGTTAATCCCTCTTAAAATAGAAGTGACTGACTTCCACACTTCCCCCTTTATTCCCTCGCTCCGCTGCTTCTCAGCAGCAGTTCTCTCTGTTCTCTTCCTGTTTTATTCCCGCCGTCGCCGCGGCGGCGGCTGGAGGTCATGTGACCGACCTTTAAATGTGTTCTTGTCCACAGCTGGTTGAGAGGCTGATGATGTGGGTTGAAGATGGAGGCTCCTGAGTACCTGGACCTGGACGAGATCGACTTCTCCGATGACTCAGCGGTCAGTGTGTCGCCGTCGGCCATCTTTGATCATCTGCAGCCTCCTTTGATCCGTTTAATTCTGATTTTACGCCGTGTTTTCCCGCAGTACGCCGTCACATCTCTGAAGAGCTTCCCAGAGCTGTCCAGGAGGAGCGATGGTCCGGCGGAGGACAGGCCAGGTAACCGGGCTCAGTCTGGGGGGGGGGGGGGGCGCTCTGACGCCGCCGCTCTCAGGCGTCTCACCTGCAACCTTGTCTCCCTCCTCCAGCTCCGCCCATCAACTGGAGCCGCGGCGTTTCCTCCCACGGCGGCGGGGGGATCAAACCCACGGGCCTGGCCGAGGTTCACAGTAAGTTCCGGCCGGTGAAGAGGGTGTCGCCTCTGAAGCACCAGCCGGAGACCACGGACTCGGACTCTGACGGGAAGGTCCAGGGCCCGGCGGCGAGGGAGCAGGGCGACTTCAGCAAGGATGACCTCGGCTCTGACAAACCCGCTAACGGCCCCGCCCCCTCCTCCGACGGGTCGGTGGGGAAGGCGAAGGGCCTGGGCGGCGGCGGCGCGGCGGCGGCGTGGTGGGGGGGAACAACCCCCAGGTTCTGTTCGGGGAGCTGGAGCACTACGACCTGGACATGGACGAGATCCTGGACGTGCCTTACATCAAGTCCAGCCAGCAGATGTCCACGCTACCTCGCGTCCCCCACGACAAGCGCTCGGTGACGGGAAGCGGCGCCGGGGGAGGGACCCTGGAGAGGACGCGGGGCGGAGCCCTGAAGAGCGCCGCTCTGGCCCACAACGAGCCTCTGAGCCTGGGCAGCAGCACGTCCCAGACCCAGGTGAGTCAGCCAGTCCCGGACCCAGCTGAGTCAGCCAGTCCCTCAGCCAGTCCGTCAGCCAGTCCCAGACCCAGGTGAGTCAGCCAGTCCCGGACCCAGGTGAGTCAGCCAGTCCAGAGGGGTCAACCATCCCGACCCAGTGAGTCAGCCAGTCCTGAGACTGTTGGTCCTGAGGACTGTTGGTCCTGATCGTTGGGGAATTGTCCTGAGATGTTCGGTCCTGAGGACTGTTGGGTCCTGAGGACTGTTGGGTCCTGAGGACTGTTTGGTCCTGAGGACTGTTCGGTCCTGAGGACTGTTGGGTCCTGAGGACTGTTTGGGCTGAGGACTGTTTGGTCCTGAGGACTGTTTGGTCCTGAGGACTGTTGGGTCCTGAGGACTGTCGGGTCCTGAGGACTGTTCGGTCCTGAGGACAGTTGGGTCCTGAGGACTGTTGGGTCCTGAGGACTGTTGGGTCCTGAGGACTGTTGGGTCCTGAGGACTGTTGGGTCCTGAGGACCAGGACGTCCAGCTGCTTGTTCAACATCTTCTCGTTCTTTAGTGAGCAGCAGTCTTTTGACACATCGGGAGCTTCTTCATGCAGAACCCTCTGAAGGTGACCTGCTTCTGTTCCCTCCAGTACTGCGTTCTGTCTCCGGTGAAGTGGTCGGACCTGAGGAAGTCCAAGTCCATGGATCCAGACCTCCACCACCTCCACCGCTTATAAGGGGGACGGATGTGTCTTGCTGTGCGCTTCTCATGTCCCGGGCCGGTATTTCTTCTCGCGGGCCTGGTTCTTTTCCTGCTGAAGGTTTTCTTACCAGCCCCGAAGCTTCTGATTGTCCCTCGGCCTCCTCAGCCTCCGCCTCCTATCATCCTCCACTGAGCCCATTTCTTTTCTCTTCCTTTTAGAGAGAATTCTTCTGTTTCCTTCTTGGGGGGGAACTAAAAAACTAGGAGCCAAGGAGAGGAAGAAAGGGAAAAAGATCTTCTTCTTCTTCTTCTTCTTCTTCTTCCCACGCCCTTGTCCCTACTCTTCTCCACTTATCTTCCTTCCTCTTATTTTCTCTCAATCTTCTCCTCTTCCTCTCATCCTCCTCCTTTTCGACCCTAGCCTTCTTTTCGTCGCCTTCCTACTTCTATCTCTTTCCTTCTGAAATTCTTCGAAATCAGAAAAAAGAGGGGGGGGGAGGATGGGGGAGGAGGAGGAGGAGGGGACAAGGAGGAGGAGGAGGGAGGAGGAGGAGGAAGGATCTTCTTCTTCTAAGAAAGAAGAAGAAGCCAAGAACAAGAAAGCGGAGGAGGAGCGGAGGGAGGAGGAGGTCAGGTAATGGAGAGGAGGGAGGAAGGGACGAGAAGGTAGCGGGAGGAGGATGGTCCTATCGTCTGAGGGAGGGAGCAGGGAGGTAGCGAGGTTGCAGGAGGAGGGGAGCTGAGGAGGTTAAGTGTAAGGAAGAAGAAGAAGGAGGAGGAGGAGGAGGAGATAAGGAGGAGAAGGGAGGAGGGAGGAGGAGGAGGGGGAGGAGAAGGGAAGAGGAGGAGGAGGAGAAGGAGGAGGAGAAGGGAGAGAGGAGCAGGAGAAGGAGGGGAGAAGAAGAGGAAGGAGAAGGAGAAAGGAGAAGGAGAAGGAGAGGAGAAGAAGGGAGAAGAGACGAAGGAGAAGAGAAGAAGGAGAAGGAGAGGAGAAGGAGAAGGAGAAGGAAAGGATGGAGCAGGAGAAGAGGAGACGAAGAGAGGAGGAGGAGGGAGGAGGAGGAGGAGGAGGGGAGGAGGAGGAGAAGGAGGGAGGAGGAGAAGGAGAGGAGGAGGAGAGGAGGAGGAGGAAGGGGAGGAGGAGGGAGGAGGAGAAGGAGGAGGAGAAGGAGAGGAGGAAGGGGAGGAGAGGGAGGAGAAAGATGAGGAGAGGAGAGGGAGAAGGAGAAGAGGAGAAGGAGCAGAGAAGGTAGGAAGGAGAACGAGAAGGAACCGAGAAGTAAGAGAATAGGATTGAGGACTAGGAGAAGGAGTTCTTCTTAGAGTCCTTCTCCTTTCGCTAGTTGCTCTTCTTCTTCTTCTTCTTCTTCTTCTTCTTCTTCTCCTCTTCTCCTCCTCCAACGTCCTGATGAGGAACGACTGCGTTCCAGACAAGCTGCTGTCCGCTCGAGTCTTCCCGGACTCCCAGGGCCAGCGGCCGGCCGTGGAGCTTCCAGGGGGCCCGGGGCTGACGTACCCGCTGCCCGGGGGCAGCGTGGGCAGGCAAGACGGCTCCAAGCCCTGGGCCCCTGGCCCTGGAGGAGGGGGGGCCGGGTCGAGGGGGTACGGAGGAGCAGGAGGGGAGATGGATGAGGAGACCAAGAAGAACCAGAACATCATCAACATCGTCAGAGAGGGACAGATCTCGCTGCTGGTGAGTGGGACACCGTTGTCTTCATGTAATTACTGCACCACCACCTGCCATCGGCTATTCCACTAACCCCCCCCCCCCCCCTCCTCCCGCAGCCTCACCTGGCGGCCGACAACCTGGAGCTGATCAGAGACGAGGACGGGAACAACCTCCTGCACGTCTCCGCCTCTCAGGGCCACGCCGACTGCCTGCAGCACCTCACCTCCCTGATGGGGGAGGACGGCCTCAACGAGCGCAACAACCAGCAGCTCACCCCCGCCGGTCTGGGGGTCAAGGTCGGTTCCAGACCGCCGCGGTCCGCCGGAGCGTGTCGGGGTGTCTGGTGTGGGCAGATAACGGTGCGATGAGGTCACGGCTGCTTTAAACCGGCAGCAGCTTCCTGTCTGGAAACGAGGCTCTTGATTGGCTGCCAGACAGGAAGTGTGTTGCCTGCAGACAAGCCGAGCAGCCGTGGTCTTATCGAGGCAGCGCCTGTTTACTCACTCAGGCTAACAGGACGGCAGATCGTCTGAAGCGTGTTGACTGCTAACGTCACGTTGGAGGTTGAGTAGGGGTGCACGATAACTATCGGGCCGATAACAGGAAATTATGACGTCATCCCGATAAGTCCGATATCACGACGAATAGCCCCGATAACATTTATATTTCTGTCAACACGGCAGTGTCTCGCTCCCTCTGAGCCTTGAATGACCAGCAGTGAATGTTATGTTCAAGTGACGTCGGCATAATCAGAAAAACGGTTACTCACTAAGGAAAATCAAGAATACCCCCTCATACCAGAAAACAACTCGTTAACTCGGTCATAATTTTAGTAGTTGCTGACTTGAATCGATATTCGCAGTATTTCTCCTCATGTTACACATAAAAAAAGAAAAAAATAGAAAAGGCTGAAAGAACGACTAGCAAACGAGGGAACGTGTGAATTTACGTTCCACCTTGAATGCAGCCTGCAGCACAGCGCTGATCACAACAAACATGGCGGCGTGGAACTTTGTTAAAGTTTCAGAAGAAGATAGTTTGGTGGTTATTTGTGACGAATCCTCCGAGTGAATTCTACGAGGAGGGAAGCACAAGCTTTAATACGTAAAACCTGATCAGCCACCTACAACATAACAATCACTTCCATGGAGTTTTGAAATCACGCTAACGTGAGCTAACGGAAGCTAATGCTAACGTGCGCAAGCCAGCAGCAGTCTCCCCTCCCCTTCCCTCATTTCTCTCATCTTAATCTCTCATCGGTTATCGGTTTTAAAAAACAGTTATCGTGCATCCCCGAGGTTGAGGATGAGGTTGCACCCCCGAGGTTGAGGATGAGGTTGCACCCCCGAGGTTGAGGATGAGGTTGCACCCCCGAGGTTGAGGATGAGGTTGCACCCCCGAGGTTGAGGATGAGGTTGCACCCCCGAGGTTGAGGATGAGGTTGCACCCCTGAGGTTGAGGATTAGGTTAAGGACAAGGTTGAGGATGAGGTTGAGGAACGTCTGTGTCGGGTCCGCAGTGATGGAAATGTGCTCTCCCGTTGCAGAACGGACATCTGGAGTGCGTGAGGTGGATGGTGAGTGAGACGGAGGCCATCGCAGAGCTGAGCTGCACCAGGGAGCACCCCAGCCTGATCCACTACGCTGCTCGCTACGGACAGGTAACGCACCGACACCTGAGCCGTGGACGTCCGTCCTGACCTGCTGCTGAAAGCTGCTGAAAGTCCAGAGCTCTGGCCGGCAGCAGGTTTGTTCTTCAGATACTAGAACGTTCTTGGAGAAATGAAGCCGTTTCGGTGGGTTGCGAGAGTCCCAGCATACCTCTGCTGGACCTGGACCTGGACCTGTCCAGGTGTCCCGTCCCCACTCTGGTAGAGCTGAGCATTCTGCATCGATATTTTATTTCCCCAGAGAGTATCGATTTTTCAGCCGCGGGTATCGATATTCTAAGCTTCTTCCAAAACCCCGGTGTCCCACCTTTAAAAGCTTGCAAACAACAATTTTTCACTGTTTAAATCACATGTGTCAAACACAAGGCCCGCGGGCCAAATGTGGCCCGCCACGTCATTTTATGTGGCCCTCGAGAGCTTGGGCACTATTGGCTCAAATTTGAAACCAATACTTTAAGACTTAAAATGAGCTTACGCCGCGCTAAAGCATATATTGAAAAACAAACTACATCTCCCACAATGCATTTTGTTGTCACCCACAACGATGACAGTATATAACCATGAGCAAGACGATTGGACTTCAGAAAAACCTCTACAAACTAACCCCAACATGTCCAAGAAAAGAGACATTGATACATAAGGAAGACGGTCTTTAGTGTTATGAGGCGGAGTCAGTCGTGAAAGAGTTTAATCTACGTCGGCGTTTTGACAACAAACACGGAGCTAAGTATGCTAAATTTAGCCTACAAGAAAAACGAAGAACCGCTCCCGGACTGTGTAAACGTCACCTGTGCGAGAGCAGGTTTACGACCACAAACCCCTGAGTTTAATGTCATAATGAGGTAAATACTTGAAACTTTACACATAATAAATGCAGAAACATTTAACAATATAATAAGGTGCAGTTTAATTTATGATATAAATGTATTGTAAGATGAATATCGATATCGTGTATCGTATCGCGAGATTAGTGTATCGCTACAGCGCTACACTCTGGAGGACCTGGACAGTTCCCTCTGCACCCAGGAAGCCCCAGGACGTCTTCCAGAGACGCGCCACCCTGCAGTCAGCGGAGACGGTGAGACGTGTCCCTGACGTCCTCTGTCCTCTGTCGGTCTGTCCTGCAGGAGAAGGTGCTGCTGTGGTTGCTCCAGTTCATGCAGGAGCAGGCCATCTCCCTGGACGAGGTGGACCAGAACGGAAACACGGCGGTCCACGTAGCAGCTCAGTACGGCCACCTCACCTGTATACAGGTGAGCATGAGCAGGTTTCAGATCCCAGAGCAGAGATGTCCAGTAAAGACGTCTGAACTGTCCCTCGTCTGTGTGTCCAGACCCTGGTGGAGTACGGCTCCAACGTGACCGTCCAGAACCAGCAGGGGGAGCGGCCTTCCCAGAGTGCCGAGCGGCAGGGCCACACCACCTGCGCTCGCTACCTGGTGGTGGTGGAGACCTGCATGTCTCTGGCCTCGCAGGTGGTCAAGCTCACCAAGCAGCTGAATGAGTAAGTTTCAGTTCACTTTTATCTGGAGGACAGAGAGAGGACGGAGGACAGAGAGGACAGAGGACAGAGAGAGAGGATAAAGGACAGAGAGGATGGAGGACAGAGAGAGGATGGAGGACAGAGAGAGGATGGAGGACAGAGAGAGGAGGGAGGACAGAGAGGAGAGAGGACAGAGAGAGGATGGAGGACAGAGAGAGGAGGGGGGGACAGAGAGGAGAGAGGACAGAGAGAGGAGTCAGGACAGAGAGAGGATGGAGGACAGAGAGAGGATGGAGGACAAAGAGGAGAGAGGACAGAGAGAGGAGGGGGGGACAGGGACAGAGAGGACAGAGGACAGAGAGAGGAGGATAAGGACAGGAGGAGGAGGAAGAGAGGAGGAGGACAGGAGGAGGAGAGGAGGACAGAGAGAGGAGGGAGGAGGACAGAGAGGAGAGAGGACAGAGAGAGGATGGAGGACAGAGAGAGGAGGACAGAGGAGGAGGACAGAGAGGGGAGGAGGAGGACAGAGCGGAGGAGAGAGGACAGGACAGAGAGAGGATGGAGGACAGAGAGAGAGATGGAGGACAGAGAGAGAGGAGGAGAGGACAGGAGAGAGGAGGAGGAGGACAGAGGAGAGAGAGACAGAGAGAGATGGAGGGACAGAGAGAGGATGGAGGACAGAGAGGATGAGGACAGAGAGAGAGAGAGGAGAGGAGGACAGGAGAGAGATGGAGGACAGAGAGAGGATGGAGGACAGAGAAGATGGAGGACAGAGAGAGGAGGGAGGACAGAGAGAGGAGGACAGATACACCCTGGCAACACATCACGAGACAAAAATGTATAAATAGTTATTATTCATTAGCTTTAGCACTAAGAATTCCAGCATTTATATTCTAACTGACCAAAGACAATAACCTCGGTTTTATCCGAGTTTAGAAGCAAAAAGTTAGAGGACATCCAGGACTTAATGTCATTAAGACACCCTTGAAGTTTAGCCAAAGGTTTTGTTTCTTCTGGTTTCATAGATAAGTACAGCTGCGTATCATCAGCGTAGCAATGAAAGTTTATGCCATGGCTCTGGATAATTTTTCCCGAGGGCAACATGTATAAAGTGAAAAGGATTGGTCCCAGAACTGAACCCTGTGGGACGCCATAGCAGACCCTAGTCTGTGTAGAAGAAACGTCATTAACATGGACGAACTGGAACCTGTCAGATAGGTACGACTTAAACCGGCCTAATGCTTCTGACTGAAACTGATCACATGATTCCCTCAATGATCACTGTGATAAAATGAAACGTGGGGAGCTCGCAGGTGCAGGTGCAGGTGCAGGTGCAGGTGCAGGTGCAGGTGCAGGTGGGGGAGCGTGTCGCTGATCACTCTGAAATGTGTCGTGCAGGCAGGCAGCAGAGAGGATGAGCTTACAGAAGCAGCTGCAGAGACTCGTGGACCCCACCAAGGCTGAGGTGACGCCGTCCAGATCACCCAGGTAACGCCACGGACACGCCCCCTGCTGACACGTTAAACATCTGTTATGAAGATGAGCAGTAGATGGATAGATGTGATTGATCATCAGCAAACAGACACTTGTAGAACAAGGTGACGTTTGTCTCCCTCTCCGGACTCCAGCTCCCATCAGCCCTCGGTGGAGGCGTGGCCAGAGATGATGCTGACGGCAGAGGGGACACCTGGTGACGGTCACTGGTTGGTTCGCCAGGGGGGGGCGGGGCCTGACTCCGTGCTGCAGCAGCTGCTGGGGAAGGACGCGGCCGAGACGCTTCGGCCGGCCGCCGCCGCCGGTCTGAGCAGAGAGGGCTCGGGTGCGCCCGGCGGGGGCCGCAGGACGGGACTGATGGAGAGGAGGGAGCTCAAACTGGCGCGACTCAAACAGATCATGCAGCGCTCCCTGAGCGAGTCAGATTCAGACGGCTACCCGCCGGAGGAGGGTAAGAGCCAGGCAGCCCCGCCCCCAGGGATGCAGCGACCCGACAGGCCGTCCCACCTGCCGGTGGCGCAGGAGGAGTCGGTGCCAAACCACCTCCACCTGATGATGAAGAAGCACCTCCCCACCTCTTCCTCCTCGGCTGAGAGGAAGCTGGCGTTTTCCGTCAGCGGGTCGAAGTCGGTGGACAGCATCGGTTACAACCCCTCCCCCACATCCAGTGACCCCGAGGCCGCTGATGGGAAAGCGGCGGACCCTCCCGGTGACGTCCACGATGCCGCCAACGGCCAGAAGGTTGCCACCAGCCCCAAGAGCGCCCTGAAGTCGCCTTCGTCTCGCAGGAAGACCTCCCAGAACCTGAAACTGAGGGTCACCTTTGACGAGCAGGTCCACAAGAGCTCCAGCCAGGAGGCGGAGCCAACCAAGGCGCCCCAGGGCAAGGAGAGGACTGCGGCCGGAGGCTCTGAAAGCAAGCGCCCGTTCGGGACGTTCCGCTCCATCATGGAGACCTTGAGCGGAAACTCGAACCACAACAACAACAACAGCAGCACCTGCCAGAGCTCACCTGGCAGGAGGTCTGAGACTAAAGGCGGTCCGGGAGGCGGAGCCAAGGGCAAGAGCAGAACCAGTAACGTTTAACGGACCTGCCGCCTGCCGATGGACAGAGAGCACACGACCACCAGTGAGAGGCAGAGAACACGAGAAACCCACCACAGTTCTGGTGTCAGCCAGGGTTCAGGTCAGAACCGCTGACACCTGGTGGTCAGATCAGAGATGGCAGCCTCCTGCTGTCGTCTCTGAGAGGAGACCTGTGAAGACTCAGATCTTCTGAGAACAAGTCAGGATGTGAGTTTGAGCAAACGAAACATGAATGTTCTTCATCCAGGACCTGAAACTACGAGGTTTCTCGTGTTCTCTGCCTTCTTTTTTACACGTTAAAGACAAAGAACAGAAGTTTTTGTTTGTGTTGTTGGGAGTTGAGAGTGAGAGACGTTCCGGGACATTCTGGGATGTTCCAGGACGTTCTGGGACGTTCTGGGACGTTCTGGGACGTTCCGGGAACGTTCTGGGACATTCTGGGAGGTTCCTGGTGTACCGTTCTGGGATGTTCCGGGACATTCCAGGACATTCTGGGATGTTCTGGGATGTTCCGTGACACGCTGGGACATTCTGGGAGGTTCCGGAATGTTCTGGGACGTCCTGCAACCTTCTGCACCGTTCTGGGCCGTTCTGGGATGTTCCGGGACATTCTGGGAGGTTCTGTGACGTTCTGGGACACTCTGGGACGTTCCGGGATGTTGCGGGACACTCTGGGACATTCTTGGACATTCCGGGATGTTCTGGGACGTTCCAGGATGTTCCGGGACATTCAGGGACATTCCGGGATATTCTGGGACGTTCTACGTTTTGGGACGTTCCAGGACGTTCTGGGACACTCTGGGACGTTCTGCAACATTCTGGCACATTCCAGGAACATTCCAGGACGTTCTGGGACACTCTGGGACGTTCTGCGACATTCTGGGACACTCTGGGATGTTCCGGGACGTTCTGGCATGTTCCGGGAGGTTCTGGGACATTCTGTAACGTTCCGGGACATTCTGGGACACTCTGGGAGGTTCTAGACGTTCCTGGACGTCCTGGAGATTTAGAACCGGTCGAGCAGCTGCAGGAACGCCGCGTCTCATCGGTTTGGGCTCGACCCAAACTCTTCCAGAATGGATCTTTGGTTTCTGCTCGTCTGGACTCTGATCAACGCTAAAGAAGAAATATTTATGTTTATGCACACTTATGATTTAAATGTCCTTATAGTCATGCACATGGTTTCACGTGCACCAGCACAACAAATACTTTTAAAACCACTGTATATATTTTGGTATTTAATTTTGTCCTTGCAGTATATTCCACCCACGTTTTTATTTCTACGGTTTGAAAGAGATTTGATGCAGCTTCTGTGAGATTGTTGACATTTAGAAACGAGAGGACGACGCTGTGATCTGAAGCTCCTGAGGGTCCGAACCTGGAAACGTGGCAGGAGCCACAACAATTACAAGAGCTGATTAAAAAAACACCCCAAGGTACCCTGGTACCCCAGTCCTCTGGGACTCCAGGACCCTGGACGGTCCCCTGGTCCCCTGGTTGATCTCCTGGACCCCTGGTTGGTCTCCTGGTCCCCTGGTTGGTCTCCTGGTCCCCTAGTTGGTCTCCTGGACCCCTGGTTGATCTCCTGGACCCCTGATACCCTGGTCCCCTGGTTGCTCCTCTGGTACCCTGGTTGGTCTCCTGGTCCCCTGGTTGGTCCCCTGGTACCCTGGTTGGTCCCCTGGTCCCCTGGTTGGACCCCTGGTTGCTCCTCTGGTCCCCTGGTTGGTCCCCTGGTACCCTGGCTGGTCTCCTGGACCCCTGATACCCTGGTCCCCTGGTTGCTCCTCTGGTACCCTGGTTGGTCTCCTGGTCCCCTGGTTGGTCCCCTGGTACCCTGGTTGGTCTCCTGGTACCCTGGTTGGTCTCCTGGACCCCTGGTTGATCTCCTGGACCCCTGATACCCTGGTCCCCTGGTTGGTCTCCTGGTCCCCTGGTTGCTCCTCTGGTACCCTGGTTGGTCTCCTGGTCCCCTGGTTGGCCTCCTGGTCCCCTGGTTGCTCCTCTGGCACCCTGGTTGGTTTCTGGTACCCTGGTTGGTCTCCTGGTCCCCTGGTACCCTGGCTGGTCTCCTGGACCCCTGATACCCTGGTTCCCTAGTTGGTCTCCTAGTACCCTGGTTGGTCCCCTGGTCCCCTGGTTGGCCTCCTGGTCCCCTGGTTTGTCCCCTGGTCCCCTGGTTGGTCTCCTGGTCCCCTGGTTTGTCCCCTGGTACACTGGTTGGTCCCCTGGTTGGTTTCTGGTCCCCTGGTTGGTCCCCTGGTCCCCTGGTTGGTCCCCTGGTTGGTCCCCTGGTCCCCTGGTTGGTCCCCTGGTTGGCCTCCTGGTACCCTGGTTAGTTTCTGGTCCCCTGGTTGGTCCTCTGGTACCCTGGTTGGTCCCCTGGTTGGCCTCCTGGTCCCCTGGTACACAGATCTCACTCCAACAGCCAGCATTCATGCGTGAGCCCCATAGGAGCTAAACTTGGCCTGTGAAATGGGTCCCACGTGTGCAGGTCCAGTGGTTTGTCCATATGGACTCTGAACTAGATCTACCTGGATTTCAGGTGGTGTTTAGCTCATGTCCGATTGTCATATCTCAAAGTTCTTGTACTCAGCAGGTGGTATTGCTGCATAGTCACTAGTATGTGCAATTTAAGGCGCACCTTTAGCGCCACCACGAGGCTGCAGGCTCTATTACAGGGTCTCAGCTTCTTATGACTCAGAACCGCCGTCTTCTTTGATGTGATGTTTGCCGTCATGAAGGGACAGATGTGGAGCTTCTTTGCTTCTTTACACTCCGCAGCTCTACAGTCCTGCGCTGTGGTTGTTTAATTCAAAGGTTCTAAGATTTTCACAACAAAGGTGTTTGTAAAGTCTAATTGTAAAAGGAAAAATGTGGAAAATTTTGACCAAAAAGTCCAGATTTGAGCAGAAAACAGTTGCAGTTTCACAGAAGAAGATTTAACAAGAAAAATAGTCTCGAGTTTTGGCCAAAAAAAAAAAAAAGTCTTGATAGTTTTTTCAAAAAAAATAGTTCCAGTTTTCAAGGAAAAGTAGCAGTTTTCATTGAAACGTTTTAGCCATAAAGTCCCAGTTTAATGAGGGAAATATCTTTATGAGAAGAAAGTTGGGATTTTAGTGAAACAGCTGCGACTTCTTTACGAAAAAGTCACGGTTTGGTGAAAGAACCGCTATTCTGGTTGAAGGAAGCGTGAGAGAATCAACCAGGAAACATCTAAACATCTGCAGCGGAGCAGATAGTGGAGCAGATAGCGGAGCAGATAGCGGAGCAGTTAGTTGGAGCAGTTAGCGGAGCAGATAGCTGGAGCAGATAGCGGAGCAGTTAGTTGGAGCAGTTAGCGGAGCAGTTAGTTGGAGCAGTTAGCGGAGCAGATAGCTGGAGCAGATAGCGGAGCAGTTAATTGGAGCAGTTAATTGGAGCAGTTAGCGGAGCAGCTAGCAGAGCAGATAGCGGAGCAGATAGCTGGAGCAGATAGCGGAGCAGTTAATTGGAGCAGTTAGCGGAGCAGCTAGCGAAGCAGATAGCTGGAGCAGATAGCGGAGCAGTTAATTGGAGCAGTTAGCGGAGAAGCTAGCAGAGCAGATAGCGGAGCAGATAGCTAGAGCAGTTAGCGGAGCAGATAGCTGGAGAACCACGGTTTTACAGTTGAGACTTGTTGGTCCAGATGTTCTCGGTGATCCTGTTGTCAGTCGCGGCTCCTGTATGGTCCAGGTCATGGAGGTCCTCCTGATCCCGCCCCCCCCCCACCTCTGAGAACGTTAGCCGTAGCTCCCTGTGAACGTCCTCCAGGACCTTCTCGCCAACGTGGCGTCCACCTTCCTGGTTTGTGGCGCCCCCACAGCAGCAGCTCAGATCACAGCCTCGTCTCTCTGCTCCGTGGCTTCAGGAGAAACTGGATCGCGTCGGTTTTTGTTCGTAAAAGTCCCGTCGCTGGTGTTCTTGATCTGAGCGGTTCAAGTTTGGATTCCTCCAGATATCAACTGTTCCTTTAGTCGCAGGGGACATTTATAAGATCGTAACACCAGCTCCAACTCCAATAAGCACTTTGAACAATTAGGTGATAAATCACTAGTTTAGTTTAACTCGATGATCCAACCTTTTATTGCTACTTAAGTACAACTGACTCAACGGTAAAATAAAGAAATCTCAACCACTTTTGAGATGTTTACAGTTTCCTGAAGCTCTGGGAGGTTTCTGTCTTTGCCAAACAATCAGTGTTTTGTCTGTTTAAGAGATTGTTGTTGGTTTTTAAATGCAGCTTCTTTTACCTGAACTGTCTTCATCATAAACCCTCGTTCAGGACGAAGGAGAGGAGACGACCTGAACCGAACAGATGTTCTCTCAATGCAAGAAGAAGTGAAATGAAGTGAGAGCCAGAACCAGTGAATGTCAGAAGAGACTGATCTGAGCTCAAATGATTTTTATTTTCATCTTTTTTTTTACTAACCAGCGTGAAACAGATGAATTCTGTTATTTAAAATGTTGATGACGAACTGAAATAAACTTTATTTCTGGACTTTCATCTGATGTTGTGTTGTAATCTGTCCATCTGCAGTAATCTGGGATATTTTCAAATTAATGTGATGTCACACAAATGTTTCTGGAGGCGGAGTTTTAGCCCCATTCATAAACGCTATTGGACGATTAAAATAAATAAAACCAATAAAAAGTCCTGCTAGTTAGAGAAACCAGTGGGCCGCAGTTCCTCTACTGACCACTAGAGGCTGCGGTTCCTCTTTGACCACTAGAGGCTGCGGTTCCTCTACCGACCACTAGAGGCTGCGTTCCTGCGGTTCCTCTTTTGACCACTAGAGGCTGCAGTTCTCTACCGACCACTAGAGGCTGCAGTTCCTCTACCCACTAGAGGCTGCGGTTCCTCTTTTGACCACTAGAGGCTGCTTAGAGTTGCGGTTCTCTACCGACCACTAGAGGCTGCGGTTCCTCTACCGACCGCTAGAGGCTGCGTTCCTCTACCGACCACTAGAGGCTGCAGTTCCTCTACCGACCACTAGAGGCTTTCCTCTACCGACCACTAGAGGCTTGCGTTCTCTACCGACCGCTAGAGGCTGCGGTTCCTCTACCGACCACTAGAGGCTGCGGTTCCTCTACCACTAGAGGCTTTCCTCTACTACGACCACTAGAGGCTGCGGTTCCTCTTTTGACCAATAGAGGCTGCGGTTCCTCTACCGACCACTAGAGGCTGGGGTTCCTCTACCGACCACTAGGGGCTGCGGTTCCTCTTTTGACCACTAGAGGCTGGGGTTCCTCTACCAACCACTAGAGGCTGCGGTTCCTCTACCGACCACTAGAGGCTATTTTCCTCTACCGACCACTAGAGGCTGCGGTTCCTCTCTACCGACCACTAGAGGCTGCGGTTCCTCTACTGACCACTCTGCGGTTCCTCTACCACCACTAGAGGCTATGGTTCCTCTACCGACCACTAGAGGCTGCAGTTCCTCTACTACGACCACTAGAGGCTGCGTTCCTCTACCGACCACTAGAGGCTGCCGTTCCTCTTTTGACCACTAGAGAAAGCGGTTCCCTTTACCGACCACTAGAGGCTGCGGTTCCTCTTTTGACCACTAGAGATTGGGGTTCCTCTACTGACCACTAGAGGCCGCGGTTCCTCTACTGACCGCTAGAGGCCGCGGTTCCTCTACCGACCACTAGAGGCTGCAGTTCCTCTATTGACCACTAGAGGCTGCGGTTCCTCTACCGACCACTAGAGGCTGCGGTTCCTCTACCGACCACTAGAGGCTGCGGTTCCTCTTTTGACTACTAGAGGCTGCAGTTCCTCTACCGACCACTAGAGGCTGCAGTTCCTCTTTTGACCACTAGAGACTGCAGTTCCTCTATTGACCACTAGAGGCTGCGGTTCCTCTACCGACCACTAGAGGCTGCGGTTCCTCTACCGACCACTAGAGGCTGCGGTTCCTCTTTTGACTACTAGAGGCTGCAGTTCCTCTACCGACCACTAGAGGCAGAGGTTCCTCTACCGACCACTAGAGGCAGCGATTCCTCTACCGACCACTAGAGGCTGCGGTTCCTCTTTTGACCGCTAGAGGCCGCGGTTCCTCTACCGACCGCTAGAGGCCGCGGTTCCTCTACCGACCGCTAGAGGCTGCGTTTCCTCTACCGACCACTAGAGGCTGCAGTTCCTCTTTTGACCACTAGAGGCTGGGGTTCCTCTTTTGACCACTAGAGGCTGCAGTTCCTCTACCGACCACTAGAGGCTGGGGTTCCTCTACCGACCACTAGAGGCCGCGGTTCCTGTACCGACCACTTGAGGCCGCAGTTCCTCTTCCGACCACTAGAGGCTGCAGTTCCTCTACCGACCACTTGAGGCTGCAAGTCCTCTTCCGACCACTAGAGGCTGCAGTTCCTCTACCGACCACTAGAGGCTGCGGTTCCTCTACCGACCACTAGAGGCTGCGGTTCCTCTACCGACCACTAGAGGCTGCGGTTCCTCTTTTGACCACTAGAGGCTGCAGTTCCTCTACCGACCACTAGAGGCTGCAGTTCCTCTTTTGACCACTAGAGGCTGCAGTTCCTCTACCGACCACTAGAGGCTGCGGTTCCTCTACCGACCACTAGAGGCTGCAGTTCCTCTACCGACCACTAGAGGCTGCGGTTCCTCTTTTGACCGCTAGAGGCCAGGTTCCTCTACCGACCACTAGAGGCTGCAGTTCCTCTACCTCTACCGACCGCTAGAGGCTGCGTTTCCTCTACCGACCACTAGAGGCTGCGGTTCCTCTACCGACCACTAGAGGCTGCGTTTCCTCTACCGACCACTAGAGGCTGCGTTTCCTCTACCGACCACTAGAGGCTGCAGTTCCTCTACTGACCACTAGAGGCTGCGGTTCCTCTTTTGACCACTAGAGGCTGCGGTTCCTCTACCGACCACTAGAGGCTGCGGTTCCTCTACCGACCACTAGAGGCCGCGGTTCCTGTACCGACCACTAGAGGCTGCAGTTCCTCTTCCGACCACTAGAGGCTGCAGGTCCTCTACCGACCACTTGAGGCTGCAAGTCCTCTTCCGACCACTAGAGGCCGCGGTTCCTCTACCGACCACTAGAGGCTGCGAGTTTTCCTCTACCGACCACTAGAGGCTGCGGTTCCTCTACCGACCACTAGAGGCTGCGGTTCCTCTACCGACCACTAGAGGCTGCGGTTCCTCTACAGACCACTAGAGGCTGCGGTTCCTCTACCGACCACTAGAGGCTGCGGTTCCTCTACAGACCACTAGAGGCTGCGGTTCCTCTACCGACCACTAGAGAAAGCGGTTCCCTTTACCGACCACTAGAGGCTGCGGTTCCTCTTTTGACCACTAGAGGCTGGGGTTCCTCTACTGACCACTAGAGGCTACGGTTCCTCTACCGACCGCTAGAGGCTGCAGGTTCCTCTACCGACCACTAGAGGCTGCGGTTCCTCTACCGACCACTAGAGGCTGCGGTTCCTCTACCGACCACTAGAGGCTGCGGTTCCTCTTTTGACCACTAGAGGCTGCGGTTCCTCTACCGACCACTAGAGGCTGCGGTTCCTCTACCGACCACTAGAGGCTGCGGTTCCTCTACCTCTACCGACCACTAGAGGCTGCAGTTCCTCTACTGACCACTAGAGGCTGCGGTTCCTCTACCGACCACTAGAGGCTGCGGTTCCTCTACCGACCACTAGAGGCTGCGTTCCTCTACCGACCACTAGAGGCTGCATTTCTCTACTGACCACTAGAGGCTGCGGTTCCTCTACCGACCACTAGAGGCTGCGGTTCCTCTACCGACCACTAGAGGCTGCAGTTCCTCTACCGACCACTAGAGGCTGCGGTTCCTCTACCGACCACTAGAGGCTGCGGTTCCTCTACTGACCACTAGAGGCTGCGGTTCCTCTACCGACCACTAGAGGCTGCGGTTCCTCTACCGACCACTAGAGGCTGCGGTTCCTCTACCGACCACTAGAGGCTGCAGTTCCTCTACCGACCACTAGAGGCTGCGGTTCCTCTACCGACCACTAGAGGCTGCAGTTCCTCTACCGACCACTAGAGGCTGCGGTTCCTCTACCGACCACTAGAGGCTGCGGTTCCTCTACCGACCACTAGAGGCTGCGGTTCCTCTACCGACCACTAGAGGCTGCGGTTCCTCTACCGACCACTAGAGGCTGCGGTTCCTCTACTGACCACTAGAGGCTGCAGTTCCTCTACCGACCACTAGAGGCTGCAGTTCCTCTACTGACCACTAGAGGCTGCGGTTCCTCTACCGACCACTAGAGGCTGCAGTTCCTCTACTACCGACCACTAGAGGCTGCAGTTCCTCTACCGACCACTAGAGGCTGCAGTTCCTCTACCGACCACTAGAGGCTGCGGTTCCTCTACCTACCGACCACTAGAGGCTGCAGTTCCTCTACCGACCACTAGAGGCTGCAGTTCCTCTACCGACCACTAGAGGCTGCGGTTTCCTCTACCGACCACTAGAGGCTGCGGTTCCTCTACCGACCACTAGAGGCTGCGTTCCTCTATACCGACCACACTAGAGGCTGCGGTTCCTCTACTGACCACTAGAGGCCGCGGTTCCTCTACCGACCGCTAGAGGCAGCGGTTCCTCTACCGACCACTAGAGGCTGCAGTTCCTCTACCGACTACTAGAGGCAGCGGTTCCTCTACAGACCACTAGAGGCTGCGGTTCCTCTACCGACTACTAGAGGCAGCGGTTCCTCTACAGACCACTAGAGGCTGCGGTTCCTCTACTGACCACTAGAGGCTGCGGTTCCTCTACTGACCACTAGAGGCTGCGGTTCCTCTACTGACCTCTAAATCAGATCATTTTGAATCCTGTAATTTGACTAACTGGACCTCTGAACTTGCGTCAGTCTGTTGGGACCCTCAGCCACTCAGATCGCTTGGCTGAGACTGATGAGTAATATTAATTAGCTACGTCATTTATCATACACTAAGCAGGCCAAAATGGTGAACTTCTGTGGATGTGGCTTAGTTTAATATAGTTATAATTAATGATTGAAACAGCCTTGTGGATTGAAAGTTGAAAGTCTTGATTCAGGCCTTTTAGGATAATGATCCAACACTGGGTCACATATATCATCTTCATTTTTTTCCTCCTAGAACTGGTTTCTTGGTCTCTGGCGTTACATTAAATACAGACCAGTGAGACCATCCAGACTTCCTCTGGTTTTTACTGACAGCAGGGACACGAGACATTCATTCATTGACTGAAACTGATATTTTAAGTTCACCAAACGTTTAGGTTTTATTCCACATACACCAGGCTGCAGTTTCCTTCAAATACATGTTGGTAGTGTGGTTAAACAGGTTTTAAAGCTAGACCTGCTAGCTCTGTCATAGGGGCCCCTCCGGTCCCAGGGCCCCACTTCTGACCCCCACGGACCGTAATTTAACGGACGCTTCATAACGGAGCGTGTATTTATTTCTGCAGCGCTTCAGCAGCATCAAAAACAGTCACTTAACGGGGCAGGATTTATGGTGTTTGGCTGGTAAATTGGCCTGTGATGGTTCCCACGCAGCGCTCGCCGCCTCCCCGCGGGGCCTAATGGGGTCTGCTCTAATGGCGCCCCTCGATCATCGCGGCCCGACTGAAACACGAGCTGGAAGGCTGACAATTAGTAAAACAGCGATGCGGGCGGTGATGAGGAGGGGAGCGATCTTCAAACCCTCCTCAACCGTCCACGGAAACAGAAAAGGGACAGGAGCTATTTGTTTTCTTTTTTTTCCCACCTTCTCTTTCTCTTTCCCCCTGTTTTCTTTAAGGATGGGGGGATGGGGGGGGGGTTAAACTGATAAATTAGAAGTCATTTATTGGACAACAGTTTGAGTCAATACCCAGGAGCCTCTGCTGGACCAGACTGAAGCCGCTAATTGGTTCGCTCTGTTTGGATGGAGGGGGGAGTGGGGGGGTGGGGGGGGGGGGGGGGTACCAACACTGATGCCCTCCCTCACCACACACACACACACACACACACAGTCGCAGTTGTCTTGCAGCGGACATCCGCGGCACACGCCACGAAAACGTACGAGACGCGCTTGATTTGACAGCCTGGGTGGAGGGGGGGGGGGAGGGGGGGGGGGGGGGGGGGGGGGTCATGTATAGATTTTTTATGTCGGTTGTTTTGGCTTATTTGTGTGTTTCTTTTTACTCAGTCAATCAAATTTAATTGACACCGCTGGGCCCGATGTCCGGGGGCCCCGCTGCATGCTGGGATGACAGGCCTTAAATGCCAGGAGAGGAAGAGGAGGTTCTTCCACCCCGCGGGGGGGCGGGGGGGGGGGGGGGGGGGGGGGGGGGGGCGTCAACGGCATTAACTGATGTAACGACAGTCATGATGGATACCAATAAATACAACCTTTAAAAAAAGAAGAAGCTAATTAGAGACGGCGGCTGATCAACACCATTTGTCTTCTGTAGACGGACAGAGAGCGTCCTTTATATGCAGATCAAACTTAGCGTAGCCCTGTCTCCTGTCCAGCCCTGTCTCCTGTCCTCCCAGCCCCGTCTCCTGTCCTCCCAGCCCGTCTCCTGTCCTCCCAGCCCTGTCTCCTGTCCTCCCAGCCCCGTCTCCTGTCCTCCCAGCCCCGTCTCCTGTCCTCCCAGCCCCGTCTCCTGTCCTCCCAGCCCGTCTCCTGTCCTCCCAGCCCCGTCTCCTGTCCTCCCAGCCCCGTCTCCTGTCCTCCCAGTCCCGTCTCCTGTCCTCCCAGCCCCGTCTCCTGTCCTCCCAGTCCCGTCTCCTGTCCAGCCCCAGCCTGCCGCTGGTGAACGTTTGACACCTTCATTTTACTGGATTATAGATCCAGCAGGAAGTTCTTGGTCGTCCACACAGCAGTGAAACTCCACTTGACTGAAAGCAACGAGTTCTGAACAGTTTTTCCTGCTCGTTGAGTGTTAAAGGACATGTCTGTCCTTGTTTTTTGTTTTTTTCAAAAGTTCACTCCACTTCCTACGATGGAGTATTAGGGCCACACTGAGAAAAAATGTGGGCAATGCCTTTTTTTTTATTCCTCACATACGAGAATAAAGACGAAATGTCGAGAACAAAGATTTAATGTAGAGAACAAAGTCGAAATGTCGAGAACAAAGATGTAATGTCGAGAACAAAGTCAAAATGTCGAGAACAAAGATGTAATGTCGAGAACAAAGACGAAATGTCGAGAACAAAGACGAAATGTCGAGAACAAAGACGAAATGTCGAGAACAAAGACGAAATGTCGAGAACAAAGTCGAAATGTCGAGAACAAAGTCGAAATGTCGAGAACAAAGACGAAATGTCGAGAAATGTCGAGAACAAACGAAATGTCGAGAACAAAGAAAATGTCGAGAACAAAGTCGAAATGTCGAGAACAAAGTCGAAATGTCGAGAACAAAGTCGAAATGTCGAGAACAAAGACGAAATGTCGAGAACAAAGTCGAAATGTCGAGAACAAAGTCGAAATGTCGAGAACAAAGACGAAATGTCGAGAACAAAGACGAAATGTCGAGAACAAAGACGTAATGTCGAGAACAGAGACGAAATGTCGAGAACAAAGTCGAAATGTCGAGAATAAAGACGAAATGTCGAGAACAAAGACGAAATGTCGTCGAGAACAAAGACGAAATGTCGAGAACAAAGTCGAAATGTCGAGAAACAGTCGAAGTCGAAAAGACGAAATGTCGAGAACAAAGTCGAAATGTCGAGAACAAAGTCGAAATGTCGAGAACAAAGACGAAATGTCGAGAACAAAGTCGAAATGTCGAGAACAAAGACGACGTAATGTCGAGAACAAAGACGTAATGTCGAGAACAAAGACGAAATGTCGAGAACAAAGACGAAATGTCGAGAACAAAGACGAAATGTCGAGAACAAAGTCGAAATGTCGAGAACAAAGTCGAAATGTGGAGAATAAAGTTGAAATGTAGAGAACAAAGTCGAAATGTTGAGAACAAAGTCGAAATGTCGAGAATAAAGACGAAATGTCTAGAATAAACTCGAAATGTTGAGAATAAAGTCGAAATGTCGAGAACAAAGACGAAATGTCGAGAACAAAGTCGTAATGTCGAAAATAAAGTCGAAATGTCGAGAACAAAGACGAAATGTCGAGAACAAAGTCGTAATGTCCAGAATAAAGTCGAAATGTCGAGAACAAAGACGAAATGTCGAGAACAAAGTCGTAATGTCGAAAATAAAGTCAAAATGTCGAGAACAAAGTCGAAATGTCGAGAACAAAGTCGAAATGTCGAGAACAAAGACGAAATGTCGAGAATAAAAATCATTGCCCACAATTCTTTTTCTCAGTGTGGCCCTCATACTCCGCCATAACGTCCTGAGGTCTTAATGAAATATCTGACAGAAAACCCCCCAGGGACAGAGAGGCTCAGGTTTCAACCACGTCTTTCCTGCCTCGTCCCAGCAGCAGGTTTCAGAGTCCACCGCTGTCTTCAGCAGTACGTGCCTCTTGTAGGATCAGCAGTGCAGCTTTGTGCAGCTCTGTGCAGATGCACAATGACAGTAAACGGGAGCGTCCTCTCTCTGTTTTAACTCTGAGGCAGGGACGATGGTGTAGGTGTTCGGATCAACAGCAAAGCTCCAGCTGTCAGACAGACGGACTCACCTTCGTCTCCAGAATCCTCCGGTCTGCCGAGGACGTCATGGACACATGGACGGCCTCCTTCACACAGACGTTCACCGCAGAAGTCTCAACGAGGTGGTCCTTGAGATACTTTTATAGAAAACAGAGTCGGGACGAGACGATGGACCACCGATCTGAGGGACTTGAACAGTCCGGATCAAGAAGCAGGACCAGGTCTAGCTCATGACAGGACTTTGTCTGGACCAGGGTAGCAGGTCTAAGAGCCTTCATGTTCCCTGCATGTCCAGTCATGAACCTCATGAAAGCCAGGACGAGGATCGGTCCAACGGGACTGGGATATGTCCTCAACCCTAAAGAGATTCAGCTGCTCATCACTGTAGTTGGTAGTTCAGGACTTTGGATCGGGTCTACTGGACAGGTAGGAGATCTGGACTTACAGGGAGCTGCCACAGAGATCCAAGACCAGATGCTGCAGAGACCACTGAGACCAGTGAGACCAGAGAGACCAGAGAGACCACTGAGACCAGAGACACCAGAGAGACCAGAGAGACCAGAGAGACCAGTGAGACCAGAGAGACCAGAGAGACCAGAGAGACCACTGAGACCAGAGACACCAGAGAGACCAGTGAGACCACTGAGTTCAGAGAGACCAGTGAGACTAGAGAGAGACCACTGAGACCAGAGAGACCAGAGAGACCAGAGAGACCAGAGAGACCACTGACACCAGAGAGACCAGAGAGACCAGTGAGACCAGTGAGACCAGAGAGACCAGAGAGACCAGTGAGACCAGAGAGACCAGTGAGACTAGAGAGACCACTGAGACCAGAGAGACCACTGACACCAGAGAGACCAGAGAGACCAGTGAGTTCAGAGAGACCAGTGAGACTAGAGAGAGACCACTGAGACCATAGAGACCACTGACACCAGAGAGACCACTGACACCAGAGAGACCACTGACACCAGAGAGACCAGAGAGACCAGTGAGACCAGAGAGACCAGTGAGTTCAGAGAGACCAGTGAGACTAGAGAGAGACCACTGAGACCAGAGAGACCAGAGAGACCACTGACACCAGAGAGACCACTGACACCAGAGAGACCAGTGAGACCAGAGAGACCAGAGAGACCAGTGAGACCAGAGAGACCAGTGAGACTAGAGAGACCACTGAGACCAGAGAGACCACTGACACCAGAGACACCAGAGAGACTACTGAGACCAGAGAGACCAGTGAGACCAGTGAGACCAGAGAGACCAGTGACACCAGAGAGACCACTGAGACCAGAAAGACCACTGAGACCAGTGAGACCAGAGAGACCAGAGAGACCAGTGAGACTAGAGAGAGACCACTGAGACCAGAGAGACCACTGACACCAGAGAGACCAGAGAGACCAGTGAGACCAGAGAGACCAGAGAGACCACTGAGACCAGAGAGACCAGAGACACCAGAGAGACCAGTGACACCGGTGAGACCAGTGAGACCAGTGAGACCAGAGACACCAGAGAGATCACTGAGTTCAGAGAGACCAGAGAGACTAGAGACACCACTGAGACCAGAGAGACTAGAGAGACCAGTGAGACCAGAGAGACCACTGAGACCAGAGAGACCAGTGAGACCAGAGAGACCAGAGAGACCAGAGAGACCAGAGAGACCAGAGAGACCAGAGAGACCAGTGAGACCAGAGAGACCAGAGAGACCAGTGAGACCAGAGAGACCAGAGAGACCAGAGAGACCAGTGAGACCAGAGAGACCAGAGAGACCAGAGAGACCAGAGAGACCAGAGAGACCAGAGAGACCAGAGAGACCAGAGAGACCAGAGAGACCAGAGAGACCAGAGAGACCAGAGAGACCAGTGAGACCAGAGAGACCAGAGAGACCAGAGAGACCAGTGAGACCAGTGAGACCAGAGAGACCAGAGAGACCAGAGAGACCAGAGAGACCAGAGAGACCAGAGAGACCAGAGAGACCAGAGAGACCAGAGACCAGAGAGACCAATGAGACCAGAGAGACCAGAGAGACCCACTGAGACCAGAGGGACCAGAGAGACCACTGAGACCAGAGAGACCAGAGAGACCAGAGAGACCAGTGAACCAGTGAGACCGTGAGACCAGAGAGACCAGAGAGACAGAGAGAGAGAGAGACCTGAGACCAGAGAGACTAGAGAGACCACTGAGACCAGAGAGACAGAGAGACCATGAGAGAGAGACTAGAGACCACTGAGACCAGAGAGACCAGAGAGACCACTGAGACCAGAGAGACTAGAGAGACCACTGAGACCAGAGAGACCAGTGAGACCACTGAGACCAGAGAGACTAGAGAGACCACTGAGACCAGAGAGACCAGAGAGACCACTGAGAGACCACTGAGACCAGAGAGACCACTGAGACCAGAGAGACCAGAGAGACCAGTGAGACCACTGAGACCAGAGAGACTAGAGAGACCACTGAGACCAGAGAGACCAGAGAGACCACTGAGACCAGAGAGACCAGAGAGACCAGAGAGACCAGAGAGACCAGAGAGACCACTGAGACCAGAGAGACCACTGAGACCAGAGAGACCAGAGAGACCAGAGAGACCAGTGACAGAGACCAGAGAGACCAGTGAGACCACTGAGACACCAGAGAGACCACTGAGACCAGGAGACTAGAGAGACCAGAGAGACCACTGAGACCACTGAGACCAGAGAGAGACTAGAGACCCAGAGAGACCACTGAGACCAGAGAGACCAGAGAGACCAGAGAGACCAGAGAGACCAGAGAGACTGACGAGACCTGAGACCAGAGAGACCAGAGAGACCACTGAGACCAGAGAGACCAGAGAGACCACTGAGACCAGCCAGACACCAGAGACCAGAGACCAGAGACTGAGACCAGAGAGGACCAGAGAGACCACTGAGACCAGAGAGACTAAGAGAGACCACTGAGACCAGAGAGACCAGTGAGACCAGACAGAGAGACTAGAGAGACTAGAGAGACCACTGAGACCAGAGAGACCACTGAGACCAGAGAGACCAGTGAGACCACTGAGACCAGAGAGACTAGAGAGACCACTGAGACCAGAGAGACCAGAGAGACCAGAGAGACCAGAGAGACCAGTGAGACCAGAGAGACCAGAGAGACCAGAGACCAGTGAGACCAGTGAGACCAGAGAGACCAGAGAGACCAGACCATGAGACCAGAGAGACCAGAGAGACCAGAGAGACCAGAGAGACTGAGACCAGAGAGACCACTGAGACCAGAGAGACCAGAGAGACCACTGAGAGACCCAGAGAGACTAGAGAGACCAGAACCAGAGACCAGAGACCAGTGAGACCAGAGAGACCACTGAGACCAGAGAGACCAGAGAGACCAGAGAGACCAGTGACACCAGTGAGACCAGAGAGAGACCAGAGAGACCAGTGAGACCAGAGACCAGAGAGACCAGTGAGACCAGTGAGACCAGAGAGACCAGAGAGACCCAGTGAGACCCAGAGAGACCAGAGAGACCAGAGAGACCACTGAGACCAGAGAGACTAGAGACCTGAGAGAGAGACCAGAGAGACCAGAGACCAGAGAGACCCAGTGACCAGGTGAGACCAGTGAGACCAGAGACACAGAGAGCCACTGAGACCAGAGAGACTAGAGAGACCACTGAGACCACTGAGACCAGTGAGACCAGAGAGACCAGAGAGACTAGAGAGACCACTGAGACCAGAGAGACTAGAGAGACCAGAGAGACCAGAGAGACTTGATCTGATAAATCAGCTACTTTAATATTTACTTTTGAACTTTTTATTTAAAAGCATCATGAACAGAAACCATTAATGAAGCGTGTTTTAATGACGTATCTGAATTAATTACTGGTTTCAGAGGAACCATATCTGGGTTTTAATGACAGTTTTACTTCATTTTAAACAGGTTCAGTCTCGTGTGACAGATGAAGCCGACGTCACCTGAGACTCACCTGTCAGTCATTTAACAGTAGTTTCCTGTAGTTCCCTGCAGGTTCAGCAGGGGGCAGTGTTGCAGCTGGAACCAGCAGCGGTGTGGTTTTTATCTCCCCGGTCCTGAAGACCCTTCGCTGGTCCCGTCAGCACCAGAAACCCTTCAGAGGAACCTTTGAGCTCAGGAGGGTTGGAGAGGAGGTCCACCAGGGACGGACCAGCAGTCCTGATCTGGGTCCTGAACAACCCTCTGATTTACTTCAACCGATCCACTGAAGCCTGTCCTCCCTAAAAGAATAATAAAAACACGTTTTCTCTCCCCCCATAAAAATATCCTAAATCTGACTTTTTCCAGGAGTCCAGTATAAAGCAGAGCCGGAATGAGACTCTGAGGACTCAATTACCCAGCAGCCTGATGAGCGTTTGGACCCAGATCACCGGCTGTTTCCCTTAAATGGACTCGGTGGAGGATTTTATCAGTCCGTTACTGCGACTCATCCCCTCTTCCCCGTTATCTCCCCCTGAAGGACACAGTAGTCGAATCAAACCCTCCCATTCAGCTGATGGATCCTCTGGGGGCCTCAGAAGGGCCCCTGAGGGACCCCAGACCCCAGACTGGGAGCGTCAGGTCCACGTTTACAGGTAATGATGCTGGTTTGTCCAGTGGCCTGTAAATCACAAGGACATTAGAGCTGCCAGAGCAGAGCGCCGCTAACCCCCCCCCCGAGCCCTGGAGACGTTCGGTGACGCCACCTAGAGGATAGAAAATAAAAAACTATTTAAAAGAGTACGTCTAAGCTGATCTTTAAACCATCGTTTTGACCATGACGTCTGGAGACGCAAACAGATCACTAATTAATTACATTTTTATGAATGTGTAGCTCATTCTAGTTCCTCTACCGACCGCTAGAGGCTGCGGTTCCTCTACCAACCGCTAGAGGCTGCGGTTCCTCTACCGACCGCTAGAGGCTGCAGTTCCTCTACCGACCACTAGAGGCTGCGGTTCTTCTACCAACCACTAGAGGCTGCAGTTCCTCTACCGACCACTAGAGGCTGCGGTTCCTCTACCGACCACTAGAGGCTGCGGTTCTTCTACCGACCACTAGAGGCTGCGGTTCTTCTACCGACCACTAGAGGCTGCTTCTCTCTACCGACCGCTAGAGGCTGCAGTTCCTCTACCGACCGCTAGAGGCTGCAGTTCCTCTACCGACCACTAGAGGCTACGGTTCCTCTACCGACCGCTAGAGGCTGCGGTTCTTCTACCGACCGCTAGAGGCTGCAGTTCCTCTACCGACCGCTAGAGGCTGCAGTTCCTCTACCGACCGCTAGAGGCTGCAGTTCCTCTACCGACCGCTAGAGGCTGCTGTTTCCTCTACCGACCGACTAGAGGCTGCGGTTCTTCTAAAGACTGCGTTCTACCGACCACTAGAGGCTGCAGTTCCTCTACCGAACCACTAGAGGCTGCAGTTCCTCTACCGACCGCTAGAGGCTGCAGTTCCTCTAACCGACCGCTAGAGGCTGCAGTTCCTCTACCGACCACTAGAGGCTGCAGTTTTCCTACCACTATAGGCTGGTTCCTCTACCGACCACTAGAGGCTGCAGTTCCTCTACCGACCGCTAGAGGCTGCAGTTCTCTCTCTACCGACCGCTAGAGGCTGCAGTTCCTCCACTACCAGAGGCTGCAGTTCCTCATTGACCGCTAGAGGCTGCAGTTCCTCCATTGACCGCTAGAGGCTGCAGTTCCTCCATTGACCGCTAGAGGCTGCAGTTCTTCTACCGACCGCTAGCTAGAGGCTGCAGTTCCTCTACCGACCACTAGAGGCTGCGGTTCCTCTACCGACCACTAGAGGCTGCAGTTCCTCTACCACTAGACCAGCTAGAGAGGCTGCGGTTTCTTCTACCGACCGCTAGAGGCTGCAGTTCTTCTACGACCACTAGAGGCTGCAGTTCCTCTACCGACCGCTAGAGGACTGCAGTTCTTCTAAAACCGACCACTAGAGGCTGCAGTTCCTCTACCGACCACTAAGACTGCGGTTCTTACTACCGCTAGAGCGCAGTTCTTCTACCGACCGCTAGAGGCTGCGTTCCTCTACCGACCGCTAGAGACTGCAGTTCTTCTACCGACCATTAGAGGCTGCGGTTCCTCTACCGACCACTAGAGGCTGCGGTTCCTCCACCGACCGCTAGAGGCTGCAGTTCCTCTACCGACCACTAGAGGCTGCAGTTCCTCCATTGACCACTAGAGGCTGCGGTTCCTCTACCGACCACTAGAGGCTGCGGTTCCTCTACTGACCACTAGAGGCTGCGGTTCCTCTACCGATCACTAGAGGCTGCGGTTCCTCCATTGACAACTAGAGGCTGCGGTGCCTCCATTGACCACTAGAGGCTGCGGTTCCTCTACCGACCACTAGAGGCTGCGGTTCTTCTACCGAGCGCTAGAGGCTGCAGTTCTTCTACCGACCACTAGAGGCTGCGGTTCTTCTACCGACCACTAGAGGCAGCGGTTCCTCTACCGACCACGAGAGGCTGCGGTTCCTCTACCGACCACTAGAGGCTGCAGTTCCTCCATTGACCACTAGAGGCTGCGGTTCTTCTACCGACCACTAGAGGCTGCAGTTCCTCCATTGACCACTAGAGGCTGCGGTTCCTTTACCGACCGCTAGAGGCTGCAGTTCCTTTACCGACCACTAGAGGCTGCGGTTCTTCTACCGACCACTAGAGGCTGCGGTTCCTCTACCGACCACTAGAGGCTGCGGTTCCTTTACCGACCGCTAGAGGCTGCAGTTCCTCTACCGACCGCTAGAGGCTGCAGTTCCTCTACCGACCCCTAGAAGCTGCAGTTCTTCTACCGACCACTAGGGTCTGGCTCCAACAGTGAATTTAAATTAAAATAAAAATATTTGTGGTTTTAACTGCTGAAAAACCTTCACAGGTTAATATTTTACTCAAAAGAACTTTATTTCTTTGATGCTTAAAACTCTGACGCTCTGCTTAAAGACAAACGGAACAGGACGACTGCAGACATTCAGAGGTTCTCTGAGGACACAGCTGAGGTCCAGACTGGTCCCGGTGGTTCGGCCCTGAGGGCCCTGATGGTCCTGATGGTCCGGCCCTCGGCCCGGCCCGTCACTTGGCGGGGCAGAAGGGACAGGAGTTGTTCTTGCTGGACTGCAGCCAGGTCTGGATGCAGTCTCTGTGGACGGTGTGGGAGCAGCCCAGCGGGTGGCGGCTCTCCGGGTCCACGTGGTTCTGGCACATGAGGCAGAGTTTCCGGGCCGGAGCGGGCTGACCCCCACCGGGAGGCACGGCGGCGGCGGCGGCGGCGGCCCTCTGCATCAGGGGCGCCGGCCTCTGGATGGGCCCCGGGGGCATGGGCCGGCTGACGGGCCCCGGGTCGGGTCGGGCCCTCTCGCCCTGCGCCAGCCTGAAGCCCACCTGGTCCACCAGCTCCTCCATGGACATCCCCTTCAGCGTCCCCCTGGACCCCTTCACCTGCTGCAGCAGAGACGTCAGGTGAGCCTTGGACACCTGAGGGAAGTTGGCCCCCAGCTTCTCCAGAAACGACTCCAGCTTCCCGGTGGGGGCGGCGGAGGCGGAGGGCGGGGGCGGGGAGGGGACCGCCGGGTGGACGGGAGGGGACGGGGACAGGCTGGAAGGGGGGGTTCTGACGTGGGGCTGGAACTGGTGGATGGGCTGGAAGCGGTGTGGAGGAGGGGCCCGGAGGAACTGGTGGGGGGGGGGGGGGGGTGGTGGGGTGGTGGAAGGGGCCTCGGTACTGGTGGTGGGGGTGAGGGGGGGGGTGGGGGTGCCGGGGCTGGTAGTAGTGTGGGGGTCTCTGTGGGGGGAGGGGCTGCCGGGTCTGAACCAGCGACTGCATGACCCGGTTGAACCTCAGGTCGGCCTGTTGGAGACAGACAGAGACAGAGACAGACAGAGACGAAGACGGAGACGGAGACAGAGACAGAGACAAGTCAAGGACCTGCAGCACCTGGACCGGGACCAGCGTTGCTACGGCGACGGGGCGTCTCACCATGGGGACCTGCGGCAGCGTGGGGACGTTGATCCTGGGCAGAGACTCCAGCTCTCGGCCCTGCTGCAGCTGCTGCAGAACCTCCTGGAAGCGGTTCTGAAGCTCGGCCCGGCTCCGGCGGACCACGCCCTCCTTCTTCTCCCACTCCGCCCGCTGGTGGGGGTACTGCTGGGGGAAGTCCACCCTGAGGGCGTCCAGGTACTGAGCCACCTGGGACAGGTGAGTCCAGGTTAGTGGGTTCAGACAGAGGAGGAACCAGCGTCAGAGACGGGTCCAGACGGGTCCGTACTTCTCTCAGCCAGGTCTCGATGTGGGACATGGACACGTCCCTCTGCGTCTCCACCGCCGTGATCTCGTCCTTCAGCGCCTGCAGCTGCGCCTCCTGCGCCTCCTTCCTCACCTGCTCCATCTCCTCCCTCAGCTCCTCCAGCTCCTCCCTCCATCTCCTCTGCTCCTCGCTCTGCTCCTCCGTCAGCGCCGCCAGCTTCCCGCTGCTCTCCGCCAGCTCCCGGGCCAGCCTGGAGGAGGAGGACACGCTGGGTCGGTTCCGGGTCGGTTCTGGGTTGGGTCAGGGTCGGTTCTGGGTCGGGTCAGGGTCGGTTCAGGGGCAGTTCTGGGGCAGTTTAGGGTCGGTTCCGGGTCGGTTCTGGGTCGGTTCTGGGGCGGTTCTGGGGCAGTTTAGGGTCGGTTCGGGTCGGTTCTGGGGCAGTTTAGGGTCGGTTCGGGTCAGTTCTTGGGTCAGTCGGTTAAGGGTCGGTTCCGGGTCGGTTCTGGGTCGGGTCAGGGTCGGTTCTGGGTCGGGTCAGGGTCGGTTCAGGGGCAGTTCTGGGGCAGTTCTGGGGCAGTTTAGGGTCGGTTCCGGGTCGGTTCTGGGTCGGTTCAGGGGCGGTTCTGGGGCAGTTTAGGGTCGGTTCGGGTCGGTTCTGGGGCAGTTGAGGGTCGGTTCCGGGTCAATTCTGGGGCAGTTTAGGGTCGGTTCCGGGTCGGTTCTGGGTCGGGTCAGGCTCGGTTCAGGGGCAGTTTAGGGTCAGTTCGGGGTCGGTTCTGGGTCAGTTCTGGAGCAGTTTAGGGTCAGTTCAGGGTCGGTTTGGGGTCGGTTCTGGGTCGGTTCTGGGTCGGTTCAGGGTCAGTTCTGGGGCAGTTTAGGGTCGGTTCAAGGTCGTTCTGGGTCAGTTCTGGGGCAGTTTAGGGTCGGTTCGGGGTCGGTTCTGGGTCAGTTCTGGGGCGGTTTAGGGTCGGTTCTGGGTCAGTTTAGGGTCGGTTCGGGGTCGGTTCTGGGTCAGTTCTGGGGCGGTTTAGGGTCGGTTCGGGGTCGGTTCTGGGTCAGTTTAGGGTCGGTTCGTGGTCGGTTCGGAGTCGGTTCGGGGTCGGTGCGGGGTCGGTTTAGGGGAGGGTCGGTTCGGGGTCGGTTCGGGTCGGTTCGGGGAGTTCGGGGTCGGGTCGGTGGTCGGTGCGGGGTCGGTTCGGGGACGGTTCGGGGTCAGTTCGGGGTCGGTTAGGGGTCGGTTCGGGGACGGTTCTGGGTCAGTTTAGGGTCGGTTCGGGGTCGGTTCTGGGTCAGTTCTGGGGCGGTTTAGGGTCGGTTCGGGGTCGGTTCTGGGTCAGTTTAGGGTCGGTTCGTGGTCGGTTCGGAGTCGGTTCGGGGTCGGTGCGGGGTCAGTTAGGGGTCGGTTCGGGGTCGGTGCGGGGTCGGTTCAGGGTCGGTTCAGTCTGAACCGACCCTGAACCGACTCTGAACCGTTCAGAGACGGTTCAGGGTCGAACCGAACCGACAGGTCTTCAGTTTGGGTTCAGTTCGGGGTCGGTTCAGGGTCAGTTCGGGGTCAGTTCAAGGTCGGGTCGGGGTCGGTTCAGAATTGGTTCAGAGTCGAACCGAAACGACAGGTCTTCAGTTCGGGGTCGGTTCGTGGTCGGTTCGGGGTCAGTTAGGGGTCGGTTCGGGGTCAGTTAGGGGTCGGTTCGTGGTCGGTTCGTGGTCGGCTCGGGGTCGGTCCGTGGTCGGTTCGTGGTCGGTTCAGGGTCGGTCCGTGGTCGGTTCGTGGTCGGCTCGGGGTTGGTTCGTGGTCGGTTCGTGGTCGGTTCGGGGTCGGTTTGGGGTCAGTTAGGGTTCGGTTCGGGGTCAGTTAGGGTTCAGTTCGGGGTCGGTTAGGGGTCGGTTCGGGGACGGTTAGGGGTCGGTTCGGGGACGGTTCGGGGTCAGTTCGGGGTCGGTTAGGGGTCGGTTCGGGGACGGTTCTGGGTCAGTTTAGGGTCGGTTCGGGGTCGGTTCTGGGTCAGTTCTGGGGCGGTTTAGGGTCGGTTCGGGGTCGGTTCTGGGTCAGTTTAGGGTCGGTTCGTGGTCGGTTCGGAGTCGGTTCGGGGTCGGTGCGGGGTCAGTTAGGGGTCGGTTCGGGGTCGGTGCGGGGTCGGTTCAGGGTCGGTTCAGTCTGAACCGACCCTGAACCGACTCTGAACCGTTCAGAGACGGTTCAGGGTCGAACCGAACCGACAGGTCTTCAGTTTGGGTTCAGTTCGGGGTCGGTTCAGGGTCAGTTCGGGGTCAGTTCAAGGTCGGGTCGGGGTCGGTTCAGAATTGGTTCAGAGTCGAACCGAAACGACAGGTCTTCAGTTCGGGGTCGGTTCGTGGTCGGTTCGGGGTCAGTTAGGGGTCGGTTCGGGGTCAGTTAGGGGTCGGTTCGTGGTCGGTTCGTGGTCGGCTCGGGGTCGGTCCGTGGTCGGTTCGTGGTCGGTTCAGGGTCGGTCCGTGGTCGGTTCGTGGTCGGTTCGTGGTCGGCTCGGGGTTGGTTCGTGGTCGGTTCGTGGTCGGTTCGGGGTCGGTTTGGGGTCAGTTAGGGTTCGGTTCGGGGTCAGTTAGGGTTCAGTTCGGGGTCGGTTCGGGGTCGGTTAGGGGTCGGTTCGGGGACGGTTAGGGGTCGGTTCGGGGACGGTTCGGGGTCAGTTCGGGGTCGGTTAGGGGTCGGTTCGGGGACGGTTTGGGGTCAGTTAGGGGTCGGTTCGGGGCGGTTCAGGGTCGGTTCGGGGTCAGTTAGGGTTCGGTTCGGGGTCGGTTCGGAGTCAGTTAGGGGTCGGTTCGTGGTCGGCTCGGGGTCGGCTCGTGGTCGGTTAGGGTTCGGTTCGGGGTCAGTTAGGGGTCGGTTCGGGGTCGGTTCGGGGTCAGTTAAGGGTCGGTTCGGGGTTCGGGGTCAGTTAGGGGTCGGTTCGGGGTCAGTTAGGGGTCGGTTCGGGGACGGTTCGGGTCAGTTCGGGGTCGGTTCGGGGTCGGTTAGGGGTCGGTTCGGGGACGGTTCGGGGTCAGTTAGGGGTCGGTTGGGGCGGTTCGGGGTCATTTATGGGTCGGTTCGGGGTCGGTTCGGGGTCAGTTAGGGGTCGGTTCGGGGTCGGTTCGGGGTCAGTTAGGGGTCGGTTCGTGGTCGGCTCGGGGTCGGCTCGTGGTCGGTTCGTGGTCGGTTAGGGTCGGTTGGGGTCAGGTTAGGGGTCGGTTCGGGTCGGTTCGGGGTCAGTTCGGGTCGGTTCGGGGTCAGTTAGGGGTCGGTTTGGGGTCAGTTTAGGGGTCGGTTCGGGGACGGTTCGGGTCAGTTCGGGGTCGGTTCGGGGTCGGTTCGGGGTCGGTTCGGGGGTCGTTCGGGGTCGGTTCGGGGTCAGTTAGGGGTCGGTTCGGGGTCGGTTCGGGTCGGTTCGGTCAGTTCGGGGTTCGGTTTGGGGGTCGGTTAGGGGTCAGTTGGGGGTCGGTTCGGGTCAGTTCGGGGTTTCGGGGACGGTTCGGGTCAGTTCGGGGTCGGTTCGGGGTCAGTTAGGGGTCAGTTAGGGTCGGTTCGTAGTCGGTTCGTGGTCAGTTCGGGGTCGGTTCGGGGTCAGTTAGGGGGTCGGTTCGTAGTCGGTTCGAGGTCAGTTCGGGGTCAGTTCGGGGTCGGTTAGGGGTCGGTTCGGGGACGGTTCGGGGTCAGTTAGGGGTCGGTTCGGGGCGGTTCGGGGTCAGTTAAGGGTCGGTTCGGGGTCAGTTAGGGTCGGTTCGGGGTCGGTTCGGGGTCAGTTAGGGGTCGGTTCGTGGTCGGCTCGGGGTCGGCTCGTGGTCGGTTCGTGGTCGGTTAGGGGTCGGTTCGGGGTCAGTTAGGGGTCGGTTCGCGGTCGGTTCGGGGTCAGTTAAGGGTCGGTTCGGGGTCAGTTAGGGGTCAGTTAGGGGTCGGTTCGGGGTCAGTTAGGAGTCGGTTGGGGGTCGGTTAGGGGTCGGTTCGGGGACGGTTCGGGGTCAGTTAGGGGTCGGTTTGGGGCGGTTCGGGGTCATTTAAGGGTCGGTTCGGGGTCGGTTCGGGGTCAGTTAGGGGTCGGTTCGTGGTCGGCTCGTGGTCGGTTCGTGGTCGGTTCGTGGTCGGTTCGTGGTCGGTTAGGTTCGGTTCGGGGTCAGTTAGGGGTCGGTTAGGGGTCGGTTCGGTTCGGGGTCAGTTAGGGGTCGGTTCGGGGTCAGTTAGGGGTCAGTTAGGGGTCGGTTCGGGGTCAGTTAGGGGTCGGTTCGGGGACGGTTCGGGTCAGTTCGGGGTCGTTTCGGGGGGTCGTTTCGGGGTCAGTTAGGGTCGGTTCGGGGTCGGTTCGGGGTCGGTTAGGGGTCGGTTCGGGGACGGTTTCGGGTCGGTTCGTAGTCAGTTCGGGGGTTTTTGGGGTCGGTTAGGGGTCAGTTGGGGGTCGGTTCGTGGTCAGTTCGGGGTCGGTTCGGGGTCGGTTTCGGGTCAGTTCGGGGTCGGTTCGGGGGTCAGTTAGGGGTCGGTTCAGTTAGGGGTCGGTTCGTAGTCGGTTCGTGGTCAGTTCGGGGGTCAGTTCGGGGTCGGTTCGGGGTCGGTTTCGGGGTCAGTTCGGGTTAGGGGGTCAGGTTAGGGGTCGGTTCGTAGTCGGTTCGTGGTCAGTTCGGGGTCAGTTAGGGGTCGGTTTCGGGTCAGTTCGGTTCGGGGTCGGTTAGGGGTCGGTTCGTAGTCGGTTCGTGGTCAGTTCGGGGTCAGTTAGGGGTCGGTTCGGGTCAGTTCGGGGTCGGTTAGGGGTCGGTTTCGGGTCGTTTCGGGTCGTTCGGGGTCAGTTCGGGGTCGGTTTGGGGTTCGGTCGGTTCGGGTCGGTTCGGGGTCAGGGGTCGGTTCGGGGTCAGTTAGGGGGTCAGTTAGGGGTCGGTTCGGGGTCAGATAGGGGTCGGTTGGGGATCGGTTAGGGGTCGGTTTCGGGGACGGTGTCGGGGTCAGTTAGGGGTCGGTTTGGGGCGGTTCGGGGTCATTTAAGGGTCGGTTCGGGGTCGGTTCGGGGTCAGTTAGGGGTCGGTTCGTGTCGTGGTCGGTTCGGGTCGGTGGTCGGTCGGTTCGGGTCGGTTAGGGTTCGGTTCGGGGTCAGTTAGGGGTCGGTTAGGGGTCGGTTCGGGGTCAGTTAAGGGTCGGTTCGGGTCAGTTAGGGGTCAGTTAGGGGTCGGTTCGGGGTCAGTTAGGGGTCGGTTCGGGGACGGTTCGGGTCAGTTCGGGGTCAGTTCGGGGTCGGTTCGGGGTCGGTTAGGGGTCGGTTCGGGGACGGTTCGGGGTCAGTTAGGGGTCGGTTCGGGGACGGTTCGGGTCGGTTCGTAGTCAGTTCGGGGTCGGTTTGGGGTCGGTTAGGGGTCAGTTGGGGGTCGGTTCGTGGTCAGTTCGGGGTCGGTTCGGGGACGGTTCGGGTCAGTTCGGGGTCGGTTCGGGGTCAGTTAGGGGTCAGTTAGGGGTCGGTTCGTAGTCGGTTCGTGGTCAGTTCGGGGTCAGTTCGGGGTCGTCGGTTCGGGGTCAGTTAGGGGTCGGTTCGTAGTCGGTTCGTGGTCAGTTCGGGGTCAGTTCGGGGTCGGTTCGGGGTCGGTTCGGGGTCAGTTAGGGGTCGGTTCGTGGTCGGTTCGTGGTCAGTTCGGGGTCAGTTAGGGGTCGGTTCGGGGTCAGTTCGGGGTCGGTTAGGGGGTCGTTCGGGTCGGTTCGGGTCAGTTGGGGTCGGTTCGGGGGTCGGTTCGGGGTCGGTTCGGGGTCGTTAGGGGTCGGTTCGTAGTTCGGTTCGGGGTCGGTTCGGGGTCAGTTCGGGGTCGGTTAGGGCTCGGTTCGGGGTCGGTTCGGGGTCGGTTCGTGGTCGGTTTGGGGTCAGTTAGGGGTCAGTTAGGGGTCAGTTGGGGGTCGGTTTGTGGTCAGGTCGGGGTCAGTTCGGGGTCGGTTCTGGTGGTCGGTTCGGGGTCAGTTAGGGGTCGGTTCGTGGTCGGTTCGGGGTCAGTTAGGGGTCAGTTAGGGGTCGGTTCGTGGTCGGTTCAGGGTCAGTTAGGGGTTGGTTCGTGGTCGGTTCGGGGTCAGTTAGGGGTTGGTTCGTGGTCGGTTCGGGGTCAGTTAGGGGTCGGTTCGTGGTCGGTTCATGGTCGGTTCGGGGTCGGTTCGGGGTCAGTTAGGGGTTGGTTCGTGGTCGGTTCTGGGTCGGATCGTGGTGGGTTCGGGGTCAGTTAGGGGTCGGTTCGGGGTCGGTTTGGGGTCAGTTAGGGGTCGGTTCGTGGTCGGTTTGGGTCGGTTCGGGGTCGGTTAGGGGTCGGTTCGGGGTCGGTTCGGGGTCAGTTAGGGGTCGGTTCGGGGTCAGTTAGGGGTCGGTTCGTGGTCGGTTCTGGGTCGGTTCGTGGTCGGTTCGGGGTCAGTTAGGGGTCGGTTCGGGGTCGGTTCGGGGTCAGTTAGGGGTCGGTTCGTGGTCGGTTCGGGGTCAGTTAGGGGTCGGTTCGTGGTCGGTTTGTGGTCGGTTAGGGGTCGGTTCGGGGTCGAATCAGGTCTTCAGTTCGGGTTCAGTTCGGGGTTGGGTCAGGGTCGGGTCAGGGTCAGTTCAAGGACGGGTCAGGGTCGGTTCGGGTTTGATTCAGGGTCGGTTCAGGTCTTTCTGGGAAACATCTAGCTGTTATGTCACATCTCTCCTGAAACTACAACGACGCCCCCAGAGGATCAGACCGGTACTGTCGATGCTCTGAGACGCCCCGGTTCACCTGCCCAGTGGACAGGTGATCCAGGGAGGATCGGACCGGTACTGTCGATGCTCTGACATCCCCCCCCTCACCTGTTCCTCTCGTCCTCCGCTCGGCTCCTCTCTGACGTCATCTCCTGCTTCTTGCTCAGGAAGTTCTTCCTGGTGGCCTTGTGGTTGTTCAGCTGCAGTTTCACTCGCAGAGATTCCAGTTTATCCAGAAGAGCCTGAAGACACAGTCACAGTCCGTCACGTTGGGGGAATGAACCCCCCCCAACAGAGGGCGCGTACGAGCAGGTGTGTGTGGGCGTCACCTGGTGCTGGCGGGTGGCCTCCTCCCTCCTCTTCAGCAGCTGCTGTCGGTGCCTCCGCTGCTCCTCCTGCTCCTCCTCCTGCCTCCTCTTCAGCTGGTCGTACTGCTCCGCCAGTCTGGAGCCGTGCTGGAACACGGCCGCCACCTGGCTCTCCCAGTCCGGCTGCGTGTTGACGCCCGCTTCCGCCGACGTGGCGTCGGTCTGCACGGCCTGGACCGGCGGGAACACCTCAGACCCACTGAAGCACGGTGGTGGAGGGATGATGATCTGGGATGATTCTGAGTGTACATAAAAATACAAGAATTAAGGTTTTAGAAGGTTCTAGTCAAAGTCCAGACCTCAACCTGACTGAGGTGCTGTGGTGGACCTTCAGAGAGCTGTGAAGATGGTGGACCAGAACTCCTCCAGCACCACGTGAGAGACCGATGAAGACGGGAAACCACTAATTTATCATTTATCTAAAGGTTAAAGTTCTGATCCAAGACAGCTGGAGTTATGACGATCGACCATCAGATCAGATCAGGCCTGGTTCCTCTGACCTTCAGACCTGAGACACCACAGAAGAAGATCCCGATTCATCTGAACTCATGAGTTTATAAGTTTCATTTTCAACAAAACAAAAGTTTAATTTTGCTGCTGTTCTTATTCTTTTTTTAAATACTTCTTTATGCAAATTTCCTGAGGTTGTCATCATAAATGTGAAAGTAAATCAGGCTCAGATTGATCTGATTTATTAACAATATATAACTTTTGTTGACGTTTTACAGATACGGTGACGACAGTGCGCATGCGCTTCCTCGAGTCCTCTGCGTTTTCTCCGTCGAATCTGCTCCTTACCTCCACCTGTGACCTCAGGTGAGCCCGGCTCCTCTTCTCCTTCTCCTCCTGCCAGGTGTTGGACTCCTCGCGCCTCCTCCACCAGCTGCACGTTCTCCGTCTCCCCGTTAGCGTCCATGCTAACGGAGCTACAGCAGCGACACTTAAAGAGGCTCCTGTTTTCTCTCCTGGCCGTGAAAACTCAGCACCGTGACCCGTTAATGAGGAGATGAGACCCGCTGGCTGCCGCACAACTCTCCACGGTGAACACGGTGTTCTGTTAGCTGCTCTAAAACTTCACTTTGTTGTTAACCGCGACTGTTCAACTGTAAAGTCAGCGCGCGTCGCTGAATGTGGTCCGGTGGAAACAAACGCCTCAGGAACTAAGATCGCCTCGTGACAGTAGATCACATTTATAATCCAACACTTCTGGGGAAATTTGATTTTTTTTATTTTATTTTTTATTTTACATTCCCAGAACTGATGTCCCACAACCATCTGCAAACCCAATTAAAAATAATAATAATAAAAAAACAAACAAACCGGGACGTTGAGTAAAACGTAGATAAAAACAGGATGCAATGATTGTCAAATCTCATAAAGCCATAGTTTATTCCCAATAAAAGAACATATCAGATGTTTTACATGAAACTTAACATATAAACTTGTACGACTTTGCACAGCTAATGACAATGAGCTTTTCCTCTGTTGATTCAATTCAGCAGCATTGTTACAAACATATACTTCAAACCTTTCCATGAATCCAACCTGATCTTCTTATGAATTAAGTGTCAGATCTGGAAGTTTGTGCAGAAGAAGATTCAAGTGACACCGAAGCGCTCAGAGTCGGAAAAAGAAACAGAGTTTTAGATGTATTAATTATCTCTGACTCCAGCTTTCCATCCTTTTTTAAGTAAGTATTTTGTACCTCAACCTTGCTGTTCTATGTATCTCTTTCATCATTTTGTTTGCGTATGGGTGCTGTCAAAAACAAAACAAAACAACAAAAACCAATCAGAGTGAGACGTCTTGACTCCGCCCATCTCCGTCTCCCGGCAGCAGCAGGGCTCCCGTTAGTCACGTGACTCCGCCGGAGCGCCTCCTGACTCCTCCGCTCCTCCTCCGGCTGTCACTTGACTGCTTTCTCGCCGTCTGTCGGTCGATGCGCGCGCGCGCGTGTGTGAGCGTGCGTGTGTCCGTCAGTTAGCGGTTAGCCGTCTTCACGAACCCTCGGCCAGCAGAAACGACGCGAACATGGCGGACTCGGCCAGGGACCCTCCGCCGGAGCGCACCGACTTTCACGAGGTGGAGGACGGGGAGGACCTGTTCCCGGACCCGGACCCGGCTCAGGAGGTGAGGAGGAGGTGATGAAGGGAGGCCGAGGGGGAGCTGGGGGCAGGCAGGGCGTGATGCTCGTAGCTGACAGCGGATGAAACCGAGGAGGGGCGGCCAGCACCGCGGAGACGGTAAAACGGCAGTTTTTCTGAATGGAGTCCGGTGTGACCGGAAGCTTCTGGTTTATTCATCTTTATTCACTGGGAACGAGCTTCATGAACTGTAAACGGCGGCCTTGAAAACCACAGCTACAGGAGCCGGAGAGGGTCTATTTCTGCTGAAGAGTGGCAAAAATGCAGGTGTGCTTGCGCGCAGTCAGCTGACAGTCACACAGGTGTGGAAGGTGCCTTCGGGGCCGGCTGGGAAAAAGGAAACGCGACTTAGAGCTGCGGTTCTGCAGGTGTAAGTTTCTCGACCTGTGAAGTAAATAAAGACTGAGGGGAAGTCACAACACGAATTAAGACTTAGGGGGAACATTTTCTGAAGCTTTCTGAAGGAAAGGATGTAGAATTTTATTTCTTACTGAGGATCAGCTGTCTGCTCAAATAAATATGACTCAGGAAATAAACTCCAAACATCAGTTCATCCATTTCTCTGTTTCTGTATATTTTTAAATGATGAAAGGTTATATCAAATAAAGAAAAAAACTGTAAAAATAATCCTAAAGTAAAAATAATAATCAAGACTAGTTAGCTCGTTTGGAGCAAACACACCTGTCAGACACATTGAAAGGTTTCCCGCCTCTGTCGATCAGACAAAAGCAGACACCTGAAGATGTCAGCGGGGACGGCGGGAAACCACAGGTGACTCTTCTTCACCTGTAACGCTCAGTTTCAGGATGAACTGATGGTTAAATTACAGAATAAATCTGTGGAGTTTAAGCTCTAAATCCCAACAAAGAAAATAATTTATGACGTTTTGGTTTGACTGCAAACTGGAGTCTTTGACCGGATCAAAGCCGAGCTGTTTCTGTGTTTCCTGGACGTTTCAAGTTTACAATCAGAGGTTAAAGTTGAACGGAGGCACTCGCACAGGTAGACTCCAGGTGGTGCTTAAGCCCCGCCCCCTCCGACCCTCAACGGTCCTTCCAGCAGAGCGACCAATGAGCAGCGGTTTGAAGTGCGACGTCAGGAAGTTCAGATTCTGTAAACTTGGTGATTTCACAATAAAAGTCACATCAATGACAAAAACGTGCTTTTTAAAGACAAAAAGTTGCGATTCACGATTTGACAACAACAAAAAAAAGAGACAATTTTAAGACAAAGATGAGTTCAGAAGAGATTTTTAAATAAGTTTTATGTTAAAAGTCTCAGTTTTGTGAAAGTCAGTTTTTACAACAGGAAGTTGCAATTTAAGGTGAAAGTTTTCAGTGTTTCCTGCTTCAGGAGGACCAGTGAACTCAGACCTGGTCTCTGAGGTGGACCAGGACCTGGTCCAGGGTCCTCCAGGGTCTGGTCCTCCAGGGTCTGGTCCTCCAGGGTCTGGTCCTCCAGGGTCTGGTCCTCCAGGGTGGTCCTCCAGGTCCTCCAGGGTCTGGTCCTCCAGGGTCTGGTCCTCCAGGGTCTGGTCCTCCAGGTGGTCCTCCAGCGCCTGGTCCTCCAGCGGTCCTCCAGGTCCTCCAGCGGTCAGGTCCTCCAGGGTCTGGTCCTCCAGGGTCCTCCAGGGTCTGGTCCTCCAGGGTCATGGTCCTCCAGGGTCTGGTCCTCCAGGTCCTCCAGGGTCCCTCCAGGGTCCTCCAGGTCCCTCCAGGGGTCTCCTGGTCCTCCAGGGTCTGGTCCAGCTGAGAACTTCTTGGAAGTGTCCTCATGTTGTCTTTGTCTGTTTGGTTAAAAACCAAGCAGCATGTCAGCAGAAACACCTGAGTGTCCAGCACGGTGGAGGAGGGGTCATGATGTGGTGCTGGTGTCCCGGTAGTCCAGAGACCACCAAGGCTCTAGAACCTGAACCATGACTCCCCGGAGCTGATGTCTGAACGTTAGTCAGTGTGGGGAAGAAGAAGACCAGCAGTGTTCATGGACCAGGTTCCTCAGGTTCTCACACCTGGATGGACTTCATCTAAACCTTTACCTGGAAATCTTCATCTGGAGAAAAAGATTCAGGTGTACTGGACCCTGGTACCATGAATCCACACAGGTTCTCCTGGTTCATCTCACTCAACTTGGAACTGATTGGACGTGCCAGACCTTTCTCAGGTGGATCCACGCTCCCAGCATGGACCTCCACCCCCCCACGCTGCTAGATGGTCCAGGTGTTTATCGTGTCTCCTCAGAGACACTACTGTCCAGTTGTCTCATGTTTGCAGTTAAAAAGCTTCAGATGATTCAGATAGTTGGTGTTGCAGCGTCTTCCTGTGTGTGACCTCTGCTCTCTGCTGAGTAAGGAGGTAGGAAGCTCCTCATTTCCTTCCCTCTGTCCTCTCAGCTAACCCCCCCCCCCCCCCCCCCCCCCCCTTTCCTGGACTCCATCTGTGACCAGAGCTCCCAGTGAGTCTGGACAGATATGTTTGAGAGTATTCAATATTACACCCACCCGCTGACCTGACACACCTCCACCTGACACGCCTACACCCGCTGACCTGACACACCTCCACCTGACACGCCTCCACCTGACACCACCACCCCTGACACCCTGACACCCCTCACCTACACCACAACCTGACAACTCCACCTGACCACCCCGCCTACCACCTGACACACCTCTCCACCTGACACCCTACACCCTCCACCTGACACCCTCCACCCCCTGACCTGACACCCCTCCACCTGACGCCTCCCCTACACCTGACACTTCCACCTGACACGCCTGACACTGACCTGACCTCCACCTGACACGCCTACACCGCTGACCTGACACACCTCCACCTGACACGCCTCCACCTGACACGCCTCCACCTGACACGCCTACACCTGACACACTTCCACCTGACACGCCTACACCTGACACACCTCCACCTGACCCACCTACAACCTCACACCTCCACACCACCTCCACCTGACACGCCTACACCTGCCCCTCCACCTGACACACCTCCACCTGACACGCCTACACCTGCTGCCCTGACACACCTCCACTTGACACTACCTCCACCTGACCGCCTCCACCTGACACACACCCGCTCCACCTGAAACGCCTTACACCTGACACACCTCCACCTGACACGCCTACCTGACCGCTGACACCTCCACACCTCCACCCCACTTGCCCTGACACACCTCCCACCTGACACACCTCCACCTGATACGCCTACACCCGCTGTCCTGACACACCTCCACCTGACACACCCTCCCCTGACACCTACACACCCGCTGCCCTGACACACCTCCACCTGACACACCTCCACCTGATACGCCTACACCCGCTGTCCTGACACACCTCCACCCGCTGCCCTGACACACCTCCACCTGACACACCTCCACCTGATACGCCTACACCTGCTGCCCTGACACACCTCCACTTGACACTCCTCCACCTGACACGCCTCCACCTGACACACCTCCACCTGACACACCTCCACCTGACACACCTCCACCTGACACGCCTACACCTGACACACCTCCACCCGCTGTCCTGACACACCTCCACCCGCTGCCCTGACACACCTCCACCTGACACACCTCCACCTGATACGCCTACACCCGCTGTCCTGACACACCTCCACCCGCTGTCCTGACACACCTCCACCCGCTGCCCTGACACACCTCCACCTGTTGCCCTGACACACCTCCACCTGTTGTCCTGACAAGCCTGTGACCTGTTTGTCACATGTTTTAAGATTTGCTGAAATGTTCTGTTAAATCTAAAGAGAAGGGCGGAGCCACGTCTGAGGCAGCTTACAGATTTAACGAGTCTTTAACGTCTTTAACGTCTTTAACGTCTTTAACGGCTGTGACATCGTAAACATAAAAGCTCAGAACCCAGTAAAGTTGCAACGCAGCACACGAGACTTTGAACTGCTGCAGCTGTAAAGTTTTTCACCAGCTTCAGATCTGAACATTCAGAGCCTCCATCTCTGCTTCCTGGTTTTCCTGGTCACATGGTGCTCCGTCACACACGGGTCATCTCATTGTCTCTTCATGTCAGGAGTTCTGGTAGAATCTCAGGTGAACCTGCTCATATAGATCACTGAGACGTGCTTTTTTTTTTTTTTTTACTTAATTGAAATGATCCCACGAGCTCCGTTTTAGCTGAACCAGAGTAGGTTATTTTCAGACGTCCTCCATGACTGTTACAGGTTACACCAGGTCTCCAGGAGACACTGGTCCCTTCAGAAAGATGAGACATGCTGAAGTCCAGTCGGTTCACGGGTCTCTTCTGGCTTCATGGACGGCTGGAGCTGAGTTTCATCTGATTAATGGTGATTAATAAAGAGTAGCGGCCCGAGGACAGAACCCTGAGGAACACCTAGACCAGCCCTGGGGCATGAAGACCAGAGCTGGCGTCTAGCTTCAGTGTTAGCAGCTAGATGTTGCATCTACGGTGATGGTGTAGAGCAGCCTTTCTCAACCGGGTTGTCGTCAAAAAAAATGACCTATTCTGACATTTCATATACTTACGAACGTTTCTACATACGAAATTTACGAAACGCCTCAAAGGGAAAATATTGCCTCTCGTTACGAAAGAAATTTCAGGATACGAAAGGCAGAAATCCAATAGCGCTGCTACTCGCAGCTCCCAGAGTTTACTGAACGTAAACATAGCTGTCGGCTCTGTATCTCAGTTTGAAAGCGGTGCGTCCGAGCTGCTCTGCTATTGGCTATCGCTTAGCATCTTCCTGGCATCCCATTGGCTATCGCTTAGCATCTTCCTGGCATCCCATTGGCTATCGTTTAGCATCTTCCTGGCATCCCATAGGCTATCGCTTAGCATCTTCCTGGCATCCCATTGGGTATCGCTTAGCATCTTCCTGGCATCCCATTGGCTATCGCTTAGCATCTTTCTGGCATCCCATTGGCTATCGCTTAGCATCTTTCTGGCATCCCATTGGCTATCGCTTAGCATCTTCCTGGCATCCCATTGGCTATCGCTTAGCATCTTCCTGGCATCCCATTGGCTATCGCTTAGCATCTTCCTGGCATCCCATTGGCTATCGCTTAGCATCTTCCTGGCATCCCATTGGCTATCGCTTAGCATCTTCCTGGCATCCCATTGGCTATCGCTTAGCATCTTCCTGGCATCCCATTGGCTATCGCTTAGCATCTTCCTGACATCCCATTGGCTATCGGTTAGCATCTTCCTGACATCCCATTGGCTATCGCTTAGCATCTTCCTGGCATCCCATTGGCTAGGAGGGCCCCTTGTCTGTATGAGCGTAACCCAGCAACCAGGTAAACAAACAATTTTTACCTCCACCAAGGAGGTTATGTTTTTCCTGTCGTTTATCTGTCTGTCTGTGTACAAGATAACTCAAAACGTTCTGGATGGATTTTGATGAAATTTTCAGGAGTTGTCAGAAATGTAAAAAGGAAGAACTGATTTCATTTTGGTTCTGATCCGGAAGAAATCCTGGATTCTGGATCACTTTCACATTTTCGATAATTGTTGCGTTTAGTGGAGGTCTGCGCTCTCTGAGTGCTTTTCTAGTTCTAACATGTATTTATTACAGGTTTTAATGTCATTTCATGTATTATTTATAATTTATTAAAAATAATGTTTGAATTTTGGGGGGCTTGGAACTTATTAGAACATTTACATGGAAAACGCGTCTCTACTTAAGAAATTTTCAGGTTACGAAACTACTTCCAGAACAAATTAATTTCGTAAGTAGAGTTAGCGCTGTATAAATATATGAATGCACACATAAATACAGACTTTTTGCCTATGAATGAATGAATGAATGAATAAATAAATAAATGCTGCGTCATGACTCAGTCATTACTGCTGTTGGAGTTCCTCTGTAGTTCAGGAAGCTGCGGTTCAGCAGGACCGGTGACACACTGGATGTTTTTCTTTGTTTTCGGTGGAATTTGATGAGTCTGCCTCCAGTTTGTCCCTGCTGAGAGCTCAGCTGGTTTCCCTGGTTTCCCTGGAAGAGATGCATTTACAGAAACCAGATGCAGAAGTGAGAACTACGTTGAACCAGGGGTCAGGTTTCTGCAGATCTACAAACAGGAGAGGGAAAAATGTTGAACGGTTTCATTTGACGTGGCAGCAGATGTAAAGGAGGAAACAGCTGGAGCAGTAAAGAAGCTGAATAAACTGTGAACTGATGACATCATCAACATCAACCACATCTGTTGTGTTTGTGTCCAGTCACAACCAGCCAGTCTGTCCACGGTGGACATCAGCAGCAAGTCCAACGGACCCAAGCAGGACTCACTGTTTGATGAAGACGCTGAGGATCTGTTTGCAGGTAATAACACACACACACACACACACACACCTACACACACACACACCTGCACACGCACGCAAACAGAGTTTTCTCTTTCCATTCTGCTAGCGAAAACACTCTTCCCGCAGACTCCTTCTGGCGCACTTTGACAGATGTGCCGTGAGCCGGTTGTTCTCTGCCGCCCCCCTGTGGCTGACAGAGTGTACAGCAGCGCCCCCCCCACCAAGCTCCTCCCCCTTGGATCGAACTGCGCATGTACAACTGATAGCGAGAGTGACTGGACGAAAAAACTGCGCCCCAGCCGGAAACGTGACCTATCCGTGACTTCAGACATCATAAAACATATTTTAATCTATATTTTATTGTAGATTACACATATTGCTCACTAACTCTATGATAATTAATTACCATACTCATTTTAAAACTATACAGTATATTTTTCAAAGTCATTAAGTCTTCTTCACTTAAGTTCTTGGATGTGGGGAGAGGTGGGGCGGCGCTCTAGCGCCCTCTACTGACCAGCCGCCACTGGTGAAAGCATCAATTACACATTATATGGCTGACAGGCAGCCAATGCTAATGCTAATGCTAAGGCTGGACAAAATGAATAAAAGATTTGTTGAGAAAAATAGTTTCATTTATTTAAACAGTGCAAATTGTTGCTTGCAAGCTTTTAAAGGTGGGACACGGAGGTTCGATACCCGCGGCTGAAAGATCGATACTCTCTGGGGAAATAAAATATCGATATATATCGCAGAACCGATAAAATCGCTGTCCTCCAGCCCGGACCGGTTCCCGGTTCCTGGTTCCCGGCCCAGAGTTTCAGCCGATGGTCCCGGTGGTTGGACCTCCAGCTCTGGCGTGAGACGACAGCTGCATCTTCAGACCGACCACAGCTGCTCACATCTGTTTAAATCAGATTCTCTCAGACAAAAATACAAATTCAACGCTTTATATGTGACTTTCCTCATATGAAAATAGATTTTTAATTTACAGTTTTCTCTTTTATTCATGTGCACCTTCAGCTGAATGTGCACCAGAGCTCACCTGTATGTGGACGTTGTCTCTGACAGGAACCAGGTTCTTTAAAAACCTTAAAAACCTGCAGAAACGTCTTAAAATCTGCTCTGAAGTAGACGGGAGCCAGTGGAGGTTCCTGCTCCTGTCTTCCTCAGGTGTCCTCTCAGGTGTCCTCTCAGGTGTCCTCTCAGGTGTCTTCCTCAGGTGTCCTCTTAGGTGTCCTCTCAGGTGTCCTCTCAGGTGTCCTCTCCAGTCTCTTACTCAGGTGTCCTCTCAGGTGTCCTCTTAGGTGTCCTCTCAGGTGTCCTCTCAGGTGCCCTCTCAGGTGTCCTCTCAGGTGTCCTCAGGTGTCCTCTCAGGTGTCCTCTCAGGTGTCCTCTCAGGTGTCCTCTCTCAGGTGTCCTCTCAGGTGTCTCTCCAGTCTCTCCTCAGGTGTCCTCTCAGGCACCAGGTGATGGTTTCTTGTTGTCTGTGTTGTTGCTGCAGAGGCGACAGAGGAGGTGTCGCTGGACAGCCCAGAGAGAGACGTCCTGCTGTCCGAAGGCCCATCGCCCGCCATCACCCCCATCACCCCTCCCATCTCCGTCATCACCCCGCGCATTGGCCACGCCCACGATGACATGTTCACGCACTCCTCATTTGATGAGGTAACTCTACGCGCACTCGCACGCTCACAAACTGGCAGGCGTCTGCAGCAGTGTCCTCCAGACGGACCAGACCAGACCAGACCAGTCCAGACCAGTCCAGACCAGACCAGTCCAGTCCAGACCAGACCAGACCAGACCAGTCCAGTCCAGACCAGACCAGTCCAGTCCAGACCAGACCAGACCAGTCCAGACCAGTCCAGACCAGACCAGACCAGACCAGTCCAGACCAGACCAGACCAGTCCAGACCAGACCAGACCAGACCAGACCAGTCCAGACCAGACCAGACCAGACCAGACCAGACCAGTCCAGACCAGCCAGGCCAGACCAGACCAGACCAGACCAGTCCAGACCAGTCCAGACCAGACCAGACCAGTCCAGACCAGGCCAGGCCAGACCAGACCAGACCAGACCAGACCAGACCAGTCCAGGCCAGACCAGACCAGTCCAGACCAGTCCAGTTCAGGCCAGACCAGACCAGTCCAGGCCAGACCAGGCCAGACCAGGCCAGACCAGGCCAGACCAGACCAGACCAGGCCAGGCCAGGCCAGGCCAGGCCAGACCAGACCAGTCCAGTCCAGACCAGTCCAGACCAGACCAGACCAGACCAGACCAGTCCAGTCCAGACCAGACCAGACCAGACCAGACCAGTCCAGACCAGTCCAGACCAGACCAGACCAGGCCAGGCCAGTCCAGTCCAGACCAGACCAGTCCAGACCAGTCCAGACCAGTCCAGACCAGTCCAGGCCAGTCCAGGCCAGGCCAGGCCAGGCCAGGCCAGGCCAGGCCAGGCCAGGCCAGGCCAGGCCAGGCCAGGCCAGGCCAGGCCAGGCCAGGCCAGGCCAGGCCAGACCAGACCAGACCAGACCAGACCAGACCAGACCAGACCAGACCAGGGTGGAGCTATTTGACCATCAAGTCCAAATACGTCTCATATTTACACTAGGGGGATTAAAACTTTTATTCGCGATTAATCGCTTTATTTTAGGGGTGCACGATAACTATCGGGCCGATAACAGGATATTATGATGTCATCCCGATAACTCTGATATCATGACGAATAGTCCCGATAACATTTATATTTCTGTCAACACAGCAGTGTCTCGCTCCCTCTGAGCCTTGAATGACCGGCAGTGAATGTTATGTTCAAGTGACGTCGGCATAATCAGAAAAATGATTACTCAATCAGGAAAATCAAGAATACCCCCTCATGCCAGAAAACAACTCGTTAACTCGGTCATAATTTTAGAAGTTGCTGACTTTATTTCATATTCGCAGTATTTCCCCTCATGTTACACATAAAAAAGAAAAAAATAGAAAAGGATGAAAGAACGACTAGAGGAATTTACGTTCCACCTTGAATGCAGCCTGCAGCACAGCGCTGATCACAACAAACATGGCGGCGTGGAACTTCGTTAAAGTTTCAGAAGAAGATAGTTTGGTGGTTATTTGTGACGAATCCTCCGAGTGAATTCTACGAGGAGGGAAGCACAAGCTTTAATACGTAAAACCTGATCAGCCACCTACAACATAACAATCACTTCCATGTAGTTCTGAAATCACGCTAACATGAGCTAACAGAAGCTAATGCTAACGTGTGCAAGCCAGCAGCAGTCTCTCCTCTCCCTCATTCCTCTCATCTAAAGCTTCCATGAGATTAAAAAATAAAAACTACTGAAACTTATTTACTTTAATTAAAGGTATTAATTTAAATGGAACCACAAGCCAAAATCCTTTAAATGTTAAATCTTTTTCAGTTAGTAATTCTGATGCATGTATTTCCATCAGTTCAAGGAGCCTTTATTTTTTATATCAGTCAGTAATGAACCTTATTTAAGTTAATGTGAGATATCAAATAGGTTTGTTTGATAGCTTTAAGAAAATGTTTGAGAGGCTTGACAATAGTTTTATATTAGAAAAAATAAATATCTGTTCATTTAAAAAGTCAAAACTATTTTTGATTTTGTTCATAGTATTGATGTAATGATCTCAGGTATATGTGTGTGTTATCGGTATCAGTTTTAAAAAACAGTTATCGTGCATCCCTACTTTATTTCCCTGAATAATCACGATTAATCACATTGTATACGCAAAATCAAATAATGAATTCAAAAGTAGTGTAAAGGTCACTTTTATTTAAATGTTCTGCTGCCATATGAACTAAAGTGCCATAACATTTGTTGTTCAAACACTTTTAACATCAGCGCTTGTCAGTAACACATATTTAGTGTAAATCTCATCTTAAAAAATAAATAAACAAATAAAATGAAGCTTATTGCCACTGCCAGGGCATTAATGTCACCCTGTTTTGATAAAAAATAAAAAAAAAGTCTACAAACAAAATCCAACAAAATGATTGTGTCTCATCACAATCAGAACATTAAAACAGGTAATTTCTGAGGTAACAGCAGAAACTTTTAACGGGGAGTTCAACTTGTCAGTTGTTACAAATAACCTTGTTTCTGTTGAATCCTCCGTCTGGGAGAACTTTAAAATGAAAATGTCCATGTTAAAGTTCTGTAACTTTACCAATCCGTGTATCAATCAAACATAAAAAAAAAAAATAAAAAGTGACATTTTATTATGTTTTACATTTTTTAATCTAACAAAAAAAAAAAAATAAATGCCTTTTTTTTTTTTATATTTCAATTTTAGACTTGGATCAAAAATATGAAATTAAAAAACGGGCCACAGAACTGAATTAGTTTTATAATTGAGGACTGGACTTTCTGTTGTCATTACACATCTGAGCCACTAGATGGAGCTGCACTGCAGTAACCAGCTAGAGAACAGCAGGACAGTGAACACATGGAGCAGATCTGATGCAACATGGAGGAATGACCACAAAGTTTTGTTGCAGCCCAGAATTTTATTCTTTAGACAGAATTGTTAATATTTCTACCTGAGTTGCTACCTGAACTGTAAAGTTCACGGATTTTTACCGTTCTCCATGTCTGTTTTAGCTTTTCTGCATGTTTACTGTTTTCCGGTTCTGCAGCAGCCAGTAACGGACTTTTCAAAACAAAAGCATGGGAGAAACATGCGTTGACGCGCGATAAAATAAATGGTCGGCGTTAATAAAGTAATGAGTTAACGCGTTATTAACTCGTTAACTTGCCCATCCTTAATTTACACAGATTATTCTTCAGTGAGCACGACTCAGTGAATGAAACATTAAACTTCTCTGACTCAGTGAAGATGTCTTGCTGCCGTTTCCCGCAGATCGAAGAGGAGGAGGGCGGCGACTCTTTCGACATTGACATATCGGTGTCCGACCCGGAGAAAGTCGGTGAGTGGACGCCAGTTTCACATCCAGGAACAACCTGGACGGTGGTGGGAGGGGGCGGAGCTCAGGTGGGATCAGGGTTGTTCTTCTGGCAGCGCTGTAGGAGCGTTCAGGCGCTCGGTGACCCCTCGTTTCCTGTCAGCCTCCCGTTTCTGTCCTTCATCTCGCTCTTCCTGGACGAGGAAAGATGCAGAGCAGAAACCGGCAGTTTCTCTCGTCGTCCTGTTAGTCGTCTTGACTGGAAATGATTTCGCTGGAGCTCTGCAGCCTCTTTTTCTCTTTGGAGCCCCCTAGAGGTGGCTACTGTCGGTGCGAGCCCCTTAAAGGCGTCGCGCGGAGCAAAAGCTCAGTGTTTCATGGCTGGAAGTAGTGCTGGGCGATATGGAAAAAATCCTATATCACGATATGGACTATTTTATATCACGATAACGATATATATCACGATATACCATAATAAAGTATGTTTTCAGTTATTCTCTGAAAAGTTTGACAAAAATTTCATTGCTTACTTTTCAACTTTATTTTGAAAGGACATTTAGCTGAACTGTCACAAACATACATTTTAGTGCAGCAAAAACAGGTAGGTACAGAGGTACAGTAGCTTTCACATTTTTTTTAAAGTGCACAACAGTTTCTGAGAGGAAAAAACACATTTTTTGCACTGAAGTTCAGCTATAAAAAATAAACACAAAATTATTTTTTCAACTTTCTGAAATCTGTAACCTTGTAGTGCAAAGTTTGCAAACCAATATAAACTGTCAGAAGAAAACATCAGGGTTGAAGAGAACTCTGTTTAAGGCATTAACCATGAATAAAAGTGCAAACATAAAAGGCTACTTTGTAGAAGTAGATATGATTCTATCAGATTTATCGTTGCAGGTTATTTAATTACATATTTGCTGTAATTATTGATAAAATTAGGTTAGAAACGATAGAAATGATAGAAGAGAAATGGCACGATACACACTTTTCTATCGTCCCCACGATATGTATCGTCATATCGCCCAGCACTAGCTGGAAGCATGAGTCTCTTATCTGAGCTGAGTGAACTCCAGTCTCCAGTTTATGGTCTTTATCAGCTTTATTACCTCTGATCTCGTGTGTGTGTTTGTGACTCAGAGCTTCAGGTGTGAAACTAAAGTCCGTCTGTGTTCCAGGTGACGGGATGAACGCCTACATGGCCTACAAGGTGACGACGAAGGTGAGATCTTCATCAGACTGTGTTTCCAGGTCACTCAGGTGTCACTCGTTGGTCGTCTGAAGAGGACCTGGTTGTTTGTAGATGAACTGCTCCTCCTCCTGGACCCGCTCCTGTATTTCAGAGGCTCTTGTTCTGGTAGAGGCGTCACGTTTAAAGCTAAAACGTTTTGACCAGGCGGAGCGTAGTTACACGTTTCCTGAAGGTGAAGCCGTCATCTGATTCAGAGCCGGGTCAGGTGTCAGTCTAACCCAGTGCTTCTCAATTATTTTCTGCGCCCCCCCCAGGAAAAAGAAAACATTTCACCCCTCCCCCCCCAAACCACCACCACCCTCCACCGTCACTATAAATAGTATCATCTATTTGTCTATAAAGTTGTTGTAAGTCCACCTCTGCATAACACTGTATCCTTATTAACATTAAGGGAAACAAAAAAGAAAGAAATATTGATCAGTTTATAACAAAGAATAACTTTACTAACATTGTTTTTTAGTTCGTAAAGATTTAAAGTTACAGTGAAGTCAAGCGCTACATCAGCATCGTCATATTTCCTCGTCTTAACTTTCTGGTGTCTTTCGTTTGTCTCATTATCTCCGTCTCTCTCTTCCTTTGTTTTCATCCCTGTTAAATATTTTTCCGTGGTGTGTCTTGAGGGTTTGTTCACTTCATATCTCCTGCTCTTTGCTGCGTGCGGTCATGTCGGTGCAAAAAAAAACCAACATAATATAGCTAAAACTCCCTGCGCACACTGACAATGAGAGTGCCACTGCCCCCTACCGGAGTATATGTGCAATTACACTTTATTAAAAAAAAAAAAAAACTTTGTTCCCCAGGGTCACACACGCCCCTCCTGGTATCGCACCGCGCCCCCCCAATGGGTCGCGCCCCTCTATTTGAGATGGACTGGTCTAACCCATTAACGAACTAGACGTTTACGACCTTCACATGTGAAAACACGAGCCAGAGTTTTAATGGGATGTCCCTGGTCTCTGTCCCTCCTTGTCTCTGTCTCCCAGACCTCCATGTCCGTCTTTAAACTGAAGGATTTCTCCGTTAAAAGGCGTTTCAGCGACTTCCTGGGTCTGCACGGCAAACTGGCCTCCAAGTACCTGCACATAGGCTACATCGTCCCCCCTGCGCCGGAGAAAAGCATTGTGGGTAAGTGACACTTTCACAGGTCTGAGGCCGGAGCTGGGGTGACTTCAGCTCAGGTGAGCAGAAACCTGTGAGGTTCAGGCTGCTGGTTCGAGCTGCAGCTCTCACCCGTCTAAGTGGTTCGTTCCAGTCCCGCCCTCTGATTGGTCTATTTAAAGAAGTAAAACAAAACCTGCTCTAAAAGCACCACCACCTCATCCGCCTGCAGTCTGAGGACGAGGACAGGGGACCTGGTCCTGGCTCATCAGCTCCCACTTCGGTCTAGTCTTGTAAAAACTATCCACTGCTTTGAATTTAGTTGTCTTTTCGGTGTGAGAACATAAAGTCATCTGATCATAGTGGGTCTTAGTAAAATGTCCGTGGTCTGGTTTTGCTTCGTCCTCATCATGACCTCAAGTCCTGCAGGCGCCGCCTGAATTTGTGAGAGGTTACGAATTTACCCGAAGGTTTCCAGATCACGTGACAGTCTGCTCGTTTATAGACTTATATATGTCTCCATGTCTTGTTCTTTCTGGATTTATGCATTTAAAAAGATGAGTGGTGTCAATAAAATGAGCTCCTCTTCTTCTAAACTCTCATACGTGGTTCAGATCTTCACTCAAACCCCCCGAACCGTTTCCACACAGGTTAACGTAGCGTCCATGTACGAGTCTGAGCCGCTCAAGGGCTTTTATTTTGAAAAGTCCACCAATCTCTCTCTCTCTCTCTCTCGAGCTCTCTCGTGTCTGACTTCCTGTCAACTCAGTATGGCCCGGCAGGAAAACAAACTGGGCATGTATCTCTAGATATCCACAGAGTGACTGGGGCGCTTCTAAACCTCTTCTAAACCACTTATAGACCACTCCTAAACCTCTTCCATTCCTCTTCTAAACCTCTTCTAATCCTCTTCTAAACCTCTTCTAATCCTCTTCTAAACCTCTTCTAATCCTCTTCTAAACCTCTTCTAATCCTCTTCTAAACCTCTTCTAAACCTCTTCTAATCCTCTTCTAAACCTCTTCTAATCCTCTTCTAAACCTCTTCTAAACCTCTTCTAATCCTCTTCTAAACCTCTTCTAATCCTCTTCTTCTAAAACCTCTTCTTAATCCTCTTCTAAACCTCTTCTAAACCTCTTCTAAAACCGCTTCTAACCTCTTCTAAACCTCTTCGAAACCTCTTCTAAGCCTCTCTCTAAACTTCTTCTAATCCTCTTCTAACCTCTAATCCTCTTCTAATCTTCTTTCTAAACCTCTTCTAACCTCTTCGAATCCTCTTCTAAACCTTCTAACCTTAATCCTTCTCTAAACTTTTCTAAACTTCTTCTAATCCTCTTCTAAACCTCTTCTAGTCCTCTTCTAAACCTCTTCTAATCCTCTTCTAAACCTCTTCTAATCTTCTTCTAAACTTCTTCTAATCCTCTTCTAAACCTCTTCTAGTCCTCTTCTAAACCTCTTCTAATCCTCTTCTAAACCTCTTCTAATCCTCTTCTAAACTTCTTCTAATCCTCTTCTAAACCTTCTAGTCCTCTCTAAACCTCTTCTAAACCTCTTCTAATCCTCTTCTAAACCTCTTCTAATCTTCTTCTAAACTTCTTCTAATCCTCTTCTAAACCTCTTCTAATCCTTTTCTAAACCTTCTTCTAATCCTCTCTTCTAACCTCTTCTAGTCCTCTTCTAAACTTCTTCTCTTGAAACCTCTAAGTCCTCTTCTAAACTTCTTCTAATCTTCTTCTAAACCTCTCCTAAACTCTTCTAGCCTCGGCGAAACCTCGGCTAAGCCGCTTCTAAACCTCGGCGAAACCTCTTCTAATCCTCTTCTAAACCTCTTCTAATCCTCTTCTAATCCTCTTCTAAACTTCTTCTAATCCTCTTCTAAACCTCTTCTAGTCCTCTTCTAAACCTCTTCTAAACCTCTTCTAAACCTCTTCTAAACCTCTTCTAAACCTCTTCTAATCCTCTTCTAAACTTCTTCTAATCCTCTTCTAAACCTCTTCTAATCCTCTTCTAAACCTCTTCTAAACCTCTTCTAATCCTCTTCTAAACCTCTTCTAATCTCTTCTAAACTTCTTCTAATCCTCTTCTAAACCTCTTCTAATCCTTTTCTAAACTTCTTCTAATCCTCTTCTAAACCTCTTCTAGTCCTCTTCTAAACTTCTTCTAATCCTCTTCTAAACCTCTTCTAATCCTCTTCTAAACCTCTTCTAATCCTCTTCTAAACTTCTTCTAATCCTCTTCTAAACCTCTTCTAACCCTCAAGCTTCTAAACCGCGGCTAAACCTCTTCTAATCCTCTTCTAAACCGGCTAATCCTCTTCTAAACCTCTTCTTCTCGAATCCTCTTCTAAACCGCTTCGAAACCTCTTCGAATCCTCTTCGAAACCGCTCTAAACTCTTCGGCTAAACTTCTTCTAATCCTCTTCGAAACCGCTTCTAATCCTCTTCTAATCCTCTTCTAAACCTCTTCTAATCCTCTTCTAAACCTCTTCTAATCCTCGCGAAACCTCTTCTAAGCCGCGGCTAAAACCTCTTCTAACCGCTCTAAGCCTTCTAAACCTCGGCTCTAAACCTCTTCTAAACTCTAAACCTCTTCTAAACCTTCGAATCCTCGGCGAAACCTCTTCGAACCGCTAAACCTCTTCTAAACCGCTCGAAGCCTCTTCTAAACTCTTCTAAACCTCTAAGCCTCTAAAAACCTCGGCGAAACCTCGGCGCGGCTAAACCTCTTCGAACTTCTAAACCGCTTCTAAACTCTCTAAACTTCTCTAAACCGCGGCTAATCCTCTAAACCTCTTCTAAGCCTTTCGAAAACTTCTTCTAAGCCGCGAAACCGCGGCGAGTCCTCTTCTAAACCGCTTCTAAGCCGCGGCTAAACCTCTCGAATCCGCTTCGAAACTTCTAAGCCTCTTCTAAACTTCTTCGAATCCTCGGCGAAACCGCTTCTAAACCTCGGCGAATCCGCTTCTAAACCTCTTCGAAAAACTTCGAAATCGAAACCTCTTCGAAACCTCGGCGAAACCTCGGCCGAAACCGCGAAAAACCGCTCGAAACCGGCGAAACCGCGGCGAGGCTTCTAAACCGCTTCGAAGCCGCGGAAAACCTAAGAAACTCGGCTAATCCGCGGCGAAAACCGCGGCTAGAAACCTCGGCGAAGCTCTAAACGTAAAAACTGTAACCTCGGCTAAAAACTTCGCGAAAAAACCTCGGCTAAGCCGCTAAACTCTTCTAATCCTCTTCTAAACCTCTTCGAAGCCTAAACACTTCTAGTCCTTTCTAAACTCTTCTAATCCTCTTCTAAACCTCTAAACCTAAGCCTCTCTAAACGAAAAACCTCTTCTTTCTAAACTTCTCTAATCTAAACCTCTTCGCAAACTTCTAATCGTCTCTAGTCTCTTCTAAACCTCTTGTAATCTAATCTTCTAATCCTCTTCTAAACCTCTTCTAATCCTCTTCTAAACTTCTTCTAATCCTCTTCTAAACCTCTTCTAATCCTCTTCTAAACCTCTTTTAAACCTCCTTTAATCCTCTTCTAAACCTCTCCACGGTGGTTGTGGTGCAGTTACTCTTGTTTATTTGAAAGGCCGTGATCCTCAGCAGCTCTGTGGGACTCGAACTTTAGAGTTACGTAAACTTAACCTTAGATGACCAGTAACATGTAACCATTTTCCACCGTGTCATTATGTATTTTATAAAAAGGGGACTGCTTTTTTTGGCACGGTGTGAGAAAATCTCATCTCACATGTTAATGAGCTTCTCGTCTTCTGCAGGAATGACGAAGGTGAAGGTGGGGAAGGAGGATCAGTCGTCCAACGAGTTCGTGGAGAAGAGGAGGTCTGCGCTGGAGAGGTACGATGAAGATGAAATCTGGCTCAGCTAAAACATCAGAAAGAGGCGATCTCGCATTCATGAGACGGAGATGAAGAGTTCCAGCTGGTATTTTGTCCCACTTTTCCTGCAAACCTGAGGCCAGACTGACGGGAAAAAGCTCAGCTTTAATTTCATAAACAAACAGAATTCCAACGAGAACACAGAGTACAGGGACGAGAATGTGACCTTCCAGATAAAACCGTCACCAGCGAGCAGCCGCTACACGCTACAGACTCTGTTATCAGTTTAAAGCTGACGCGCCACAGATTGTAACGGTGTCAGGATGATTTTATTGTCCGTGAAGTTTCCATAGAGGCGTCGATGATCCGGATCTGTCAGACCGTTCCTGAGATACGTCCTCGTATACATGTTTCTCCTCGTGCTGAAGACGTCAGCTGATATAACCGAACCCAAAATGGTTTTATAGATTTGGCGTGACAACACGCACCGAACATTCCTCTTCAAAAACCCTCAACAACCGGAGACTCGGTCTTGGTCCAGTGAATGTTGAGAAGTTCTAGAAAGAACTTCTGGAGTCATCAGGTTGATCTTTGCATGGATCCAAACAGATACGTCCTCTGAAGGTGGAAGCTTTTTGATACGCTTCTGCAGCGTTTTAGCGTTTCACACGTTACTCTGTCTTCTTAATTTGACACGTCTGTTCTAATGTCACGTTAGAGCAGATGCACCTTGATAAACTCATTTCAAACTCGCTGTGTCATGTTCTAGCAGGAAGCTCTTCGAAGGCCCGGTTAGGATGAGGACGGGGCCAACATGTGTGACGCTGATTTAAAAAAGGAAAGGAACCCTGACGGGACATTCCTGCACGTCTGCGTGAAGACCGACGCGGTCGAAAGGCCGAACCTCAAATATTAGTTGCATCATCATCTCAACACGCGTCCTGGGAGGTGGGAAGACAGGGGGCGGGGCTGACATTCTGCTGCCCTTTTCGAGGCCGTTTGATTGACAGGAAGGTCGGCGGATGACGGTCGGTGGAGCTCAGAGCTGCAGAACTTCACGCTGACGAGCAGATAAGATCAAACACACGTTTATCATCTTGTTGATGAATGGTTAACAACATTAACAGTGATTAGTGACAAGCCGGTATCTGCTACTGGAGCAGGTCCTCGGCAGAGGCGGGTCCAGTATTTCAGGGTCCAGGGAGGATGTACTTCCATGTGGTTAAAGTTGCTTAAATAAGCGCCGTTGCACAAGTTGAGTCATGGTTGAGTCGATGTTGATTCGGTGTTGAGTCGTGGTTGAGTCGTCGTTGAGTCGGTGTTGAGTCGTCGTTAAGTCAGTGTTGAGTCGGTGTTGAGTCGTGATTGAGTCGGTGTTGAGTCGTGGTTGAGTCGTGATTGAGTCGGTGTTGAGTCGTCGTTGAGTCGTCGTTGAGTCAGTGTTGAGTCATGGTTGAGTCCGTGGTTGAGTCGGTGTTGAGTCGTGGTTGAGTCGTCGTTGAGTCGGTGTTGAGTTGCGATTGAGTCGAGGTTGAGTCGCGATTGAGTCGGTGTTGAGTCGCGATTGAGTCGTGGTTGAGTCGGTGTTGAGTCGTCGTTGAGTCGTCGTTGAGTCGTCGTTGAGTCATGGTTGAGTCCGTGGTTGAGTCGGTGTTGAGTCGTGGTTGAGTCGTGACTGAGTCGGTGTTGAGTCGTCGTTAAGTCAGTGTTGAGTCGGTGTTGAGTCGTGATTGAGTCGTGGTTGAGTCGTGACTGAGTCGGTGTTGAGTCGGTGTTGAGTCGTCGTTAAGTCAGTGTTGAGTCGGTGTTGAGTCGTGATTGAGTCTGTGTTGAGTCGTGGTTGAGTCAGTGGTTGAGTCCGTGTTGAGTCGCGATTGAGTCGTGGTTGAGTCGTCGTTGAGTCAGTGTTGAGTCATGGTTGAGTCCGTGGTTGAGTCGGTGTTGAGTCGTGGTTGAGTCGTCGTTAAGTCAGTGTTGAGTCGGTGTTGAGTCGTGATTGAGTCGGTGTTGAGTCGTGGTTGAGTCGTGACTGAGTCGGTGTTGAGTCGTCGTTAAGTCAGTGTTGAGTCGGTGTTGAGTCGTGATTGAGTCGTGGTTGAGTCGTGACTGAGTCGGTGTTGAGTCGTCGTTAAGTCAGTGTTGAGTCGGTGTTGAGTCGTGATTGAGTCGCGATTGAGTCGTGGTTGAGTCGTCGTTGAGTCAGTGTTGAGTCATGGTTGAGTCGTGATTGAGTCGGTGTTGAGTCATGGTTGAGTCGTGATTGAGTCGGTGTTGAGTCGCGATTGAGTCGGTGTTGAGTCGGTGTTGAGTCGTGGTTGAGTTGGTGTTGAGTCGTCGTTAAGTCAGTGTTGAGTCGGTGTTGAGTCGTGATTGAGTCGGTGTTGAGTCGTGGTTGAGTCGTGACTGAGTCAGTGTTAAGTCGTGGTTGAGTCGTCGTTGAGTCAGTGTTGAGTCATGGTTGAGTCCATGGTTGAGTCGGTGTTGAGTCGCGATTGAGTCGTGGTTGAGTCGTGATTGAGTCGGTGTTGAGTCATGGTTGAGTCCGTGGTTGAGTCGGTGTTGAGTCGTGGTTGAGTCGTCGTTGAGTCGGTGTTGAGTTGCGATTGAGTCGTGATTGAGTCGGTGTTGAGTCGCGATTGAGTCGCGGTTGAGTCGTGATTGAGTCGGTGTTGAGTCGGTGTTGAGTCATGGTTGAGTCGTGATTGAGTCGGTGTTGAGTCGCGATTGAGTCGGTGTTGAGTCGGTGTTGAGTCGTGGTTGAGTCGGTGTTGAGTCGCGATTGAGTCGCGATTGAGTCGCGGTTGAGTCGTGATTGAGTCGGTGTTGAGTCGCGGTTGAGTCGGGGTTGAGTCGGTGTTGAGTCGTGATTGAGTCGTGATTGAGTCGTGGTTGAGTCGCGGTTGAGTCGTGGTTGAGTCAGTGTTGAGTCATGGTTGAGTCCGTGGTTGAGTCGTGGTTGAGCCTCGTTTCCTGAGTTTTTCAGATGCCACTGGTCTTACTGGTGAACTAGACAGGAAGTGCTCCACTGGGTGGTCCTTCTAAATATGCAGGCACGTCGGTATTTGCTTCTTCGCTTTTCCTCAGAGCTGAGAATAACTCGTTACTGGAAACTTCTGGCTGCAGCTGTTGGCCAGTAACGACCTGACTGTAGTCAGACGTATCGTTGGTAATTGGCGTCGCTCTGCTGAGAGCAAACCTGTGTGTTGATCAGCGTCTCCTCTTGTTCCAGGTATCTGATGAGAACGGTGAAGCATCCCATCCTGCTGAAGGATCCCGACGTCCTGCAGTTCCTGGAGAGCTCAGAGGTGAAGTAAGAAGTAATGGCGTTGAGCGAGCTGCAGAGCTGCTCATTAGCATCACGTTCAGTGGCGTTTCCCGGCAGTAGCAGTAGCGGCCTCTCTAAGTGGAGCAGCAGTGGACCTCAGCGAGCGTCGTTACCTGCAAACCGCTTCAACGCTCCGCTGCAGAAAATCAACCAAACCTGCGCAGTGCAGTTAGAGCGCCGGTGTCCCGTCTATCTCTGGATTTAACCCCAACTACAAAACAAACCTGATACGTTTCACTGCAGACCAACCTGCTGCTGTGAATTCTGGGACGTGTAACCAGTAACAGGTTAATGAGAGGTTAATGACGATGACATCATCACAGCTGGACAGACATACATCCATCCATCCATGGATGGAGGGATAGATAGATCATGGAGGGATGGATGGATGGGTTGATGGACAGGTGGATGGATGGATGGATGGAGGAGTGGGTCGATGGATGGAGGGTGGATTGACGGATGATAAGTGGAGGGGTGGGTGGATGGATGATAATGAGTGGATGGAGGGATGGTGTGGATGAATAGATGGATGATGGAGGGATGGATGGATGGATGAATAGATGGCTGGATGGATGATAATGGATGGAGGGATGGATGGATGGTAGGTGGACGAATGGATGGATGATGAAGGGATGGATGGATGGATGGATGGATGAATAGATGGGTGGATGGATGATAATGGAGGGATGGATGGTGGATAGATGGAGGGATGGATGGAGGGATGGATGGATGTTAATGGATGGATGGATGGATGATAATGGATGATGGATGGATGGAGGGATGGTGGATGGATGGATGATGGAGGGATGGAAGGTGTTTGTCCAGTGTTTAGGAACCTTCAGTGTGTCTCGTCTCAGCTGACGTGTCCTGATCAGAGAACCTGATCGTCTGAAGTGTTGAGATGTTTTCAGAGACGTTTTCTCTCAGGATGGAGGATTTACCCACAATCCTCTCCTTTGATCTTATTTTACTCCGTTTTACTGTCATCGTCTTAATTTTCCTTTTCTGCTGTGATGTCACATTTAACTGTGATGTCACATTTAACTGTGATGTTCCAGAAACGCTCCTCCACCAGTCTGAGCTGGAAATAAAACCCTCTGAGGAACACAAACGGACCTGGAAGGTCGAGCCCTGGTTCTTATTCAGTCCACTCAGGACTAAGTCCTCTGAAGCGTTTGGTCCCGTGTCCCCCCGTCCCCCCCCCCGTCCCCCCCGTCCCCCCGTCTCCAGGTGGGATTGTGTCGCTGCAGAACAAATGACTCGGTGTCACAGATTTAACAGATGAATCGCTCGGACGCTTGACCGAGCGTGGCGGTGCGGCGGCCCGCTAATGAAACACAACCAGCAGCGACGGGGGGGGGGGGGAGCTATTCTCCAGTCGTTTACCCTCGTCCCTCCTTCACTGGGGCCCCGGGGACGGAGCCGCCACCGTTTCTGTTAAATGAGATCAGGGGGGCGGGAAAACCCAGCGTCTCTGGAAAAAAGTAAACTTTTCCAAAATGAAGAAAAATGAGGCTGTTTTGAGACGGACGAGCTCCCAGCATGCATCTGTTCAGAGACGAGAGAGGCCACTTTAATTCTGATTGGAGCTTAAACGTGGGAGACGTTCCAATCAGGGAGGAGAAAAGAGGGAGAGACGGCAGGAGAGAGGAAGGGAGGAAGTGAAGGAGATGAAAGGAGAAAAATCAAAGCAGAAACACAGAAGTTAGAAACAATCGGAGCAGAAGAGACGAAATGAGCAAACGACAGAGCTAAGCTAACGACAGAGCTAAGCTAACGACAGAGCTAAGCTAGCAACAGAGCTAAGCTAGCAACAGAGCTAAAACAGAGAGAATGAAAAACAGCAGCAGAGCTGACAGCTGTCCCTCTGTCTCTGTCTGTCCCTCTCTCTGTCCATCTGTCTCCATCCATCCATCTCTCCATTTGTCTATCTGTCTCTCTATCCATCCATCTCTCCATCCATCTCTCCATCCATCCATCCCTCTCTTCATCTCTCCATCCATCCATCTCTCCATCTATCCCTCTTTTCATCTCGCCATCCATCCATCTCTCCATCTATCCCTCTCTTCATCTCTCCATCCATCCATCTATCCCTCTCTTCATCTCGCCATCCATCTATCCATCCATCCATCCACCCATCCATCCATCCATCTCTACATCTATCCCTCTCTTCATCTCTCCATCCATCCATCCATCAACCCATCCATCTCTCCATCCATCCATCCATCCATCCACTCTACATCTATCCCTCTCTTCATCTCTCCATCCATCTATCCTTCCATACATCCACCCCATCCATCTCTCCATCCATCCATCCATCCATCTCTCCATCCATCCCTCTCTTCATCTCTCCATCCATCTATCCTTCCATACATCTCTCCATCCATCCCTCCATCTCTCCATCCCTCTCTTCATCTCTCCATCCATCTATCCTTCCATACATCCACCCATCCATCTCTCCATCCATCCCTCCATCTCTCCATCCCTCTCTTCATCTCTCCATCCCTCTCTTCATCTCTCCATCCATCCGTCCCTCCATCTCTCCATCCATCCATCCCTCTCCGTCCCTCTCTTCATCTCTCCATCCATCCATCCATCCCTCTCTTCATCTCTCCATCCCTCTCTTCATCTCTCCATCCATCCGTCCCTCCATCTCTCCATCCATCCATCCCTCTCCGTCCCTCTCTTCATCTCTCCATCCATCCATCCATCCCTCTCTCCATCTCTCCATCCCTCTCTTCATCTCTCCATCCATCCATCCCTCCATCTCTCCATCCATCCATCCCTCTCTTCATCTCTCCATCCATCCATCCATCTCTCCATCCATCCCTCTCTTCATCTCTCCATCCATCCATCCCTCTCTTCATCTCTCCATCCATTCATCTCTCCATCTCTCCATCCATCCCTCTCTTCATCTCTCCATCCATCCATCCCTCCATCATCCATCCATCTCTCTCTTCATCTCTCCATCCTTCTGTCTCCAGCTTCCTCGTGCCGTCAACACTCAGGCTCTGAGCAGCGCTGGAATCCTCCGGATGGTCAACAAGGCCGCCGACGCCGTCAACAAGATGACCATCAAGATGAACGAGTCTGACGCTGTGAGTGGAGGGATGAAGGGAAGGAAGGAAGGGAGGAAGGGAGGAGATGGGGGGGGGGGCAGAGAAGGCTTGAACCTCTGAATGTGTGTTTCAGTGGTTTGAGGAGAAGCAGCAGCACTTTGAGAATCTGGACGTCCAGCTGAGGAAACTTCATGCCAGCGTGGAGTCTCTGGTCTGCCACAGGAAAGGTGTGAGTTCACTTCCTGTTTCAAAATAAAAGCACCTCCATCTCCTGATGTCTGTCAGTGCCTTTAAAACGGTTTCTAACGTGACCACTGCTACGAGATCTGGCTGTTACTGCAGAGGCACTGTTGGACATCAGCGTCTCTATGTGCTCCTCCCTCCTCCCTCCTCCCTCCTCTCTCCTCTCTCCTCCTCCTCCTTCCTCCTCTCCTCCTCTCTCCTCCCTCCTCCCTCCTCTCCTCTCTCCTCCCTCCTCTCCTCCTCTCCTCCCTCCTCCCTCCTCCTTCCTCCTCTCTCCTCTCTCCTCCCTCCTCCCTCCTCCCTCCTCCCTCCTCCCTCCTCTCCTCTCCTCTCCAGAGCTGTCCGTGAACACGGCGCAGTTTGCCAAGTCGGCGGCCATGTTGGGGAACAGTGAGGACCACACGGCTCTGTCTCGGGCTCTGTCCCAGCTGGCGGAGGTGGAGGAGAAGATCGACCAGCTGCACCAGGACCAGGCCAACGCCGACTTCTACCTGTTCTCTGAGCTGCTGGGGGACTACGTCCGTCTGATCACCGCCGTCAAGGTACAGGGGCTGGGGTGGAGGGACGTCCAGGCCTCCATGTTCTGCTGTCTCCACCTGTCTTCACCTGCCTCCACCTGTCTTCACCTGCCTCCACCTGTCTCCACCTGCCTCCATCTGTCTACACCTGTCTCCACCTGTCTCCACCTGTCTCCATCTGTCTACACCTGTCTCCACCTGTCTTCACCTGCCTCCACCTGTGTTCACCTGCCTCCACCTGTCTCCACCTGCCTCCATCTGTCTCCACCTGTCTCCACCTGTCTCCACCTGTCTCCACCTGCCTCCACCTGTCTCTACCTGTCTCCACCTGTCTCCATCTGTCTACACCTGTTTCGACCTGCCTCCACCTGTCTCCACCTGTCTTCACCTGCCTCCATCTGTCTCCACCTGGGTTCACCTGTCTCCATCTGTCTCCACCTGTGTTCACCTGTCTCCACCTGTCTTTACCTGTCTCCACCTGTGTTCACCTGTCTCCACCTGTCTCCACCTGTCTCCACCTGTCTTCACCTGCCTCCACCTGCCTCCACCTGTTTTCACCTGTCTCCACCTGTCTTCACCTGCCTCCATCTGTCTCCACCTGTGTTTACCTGTCTCCGGCTGTCTCCATCTGTCTCCACCTGTCTCCACCTGTCTCCACCTGTCTCCACCTGTCACCACCTGTCGTCACCTGTCTTCACCTGTCACCACCTGTCTCCACCTGTCTCCACCTGTCTCCACCTGTCACCACCTGTGACCACCTGTCTCCACCTGTCTCCACCTGTCTCCACCTGTCTCCACCTGTCACCACCTGTCTCCACCTGTCTCCACCTGTCTCCACCTGTCTCCATCTGTCTCCACCTGTCACCACCTGTGTTCACCTGTCTCCACCTGTCTCCACCTGTCACCACCTGTCACCACCTGTCTCCACCTGTGTTCACTTGCCTCCACCTGCCTCCACCTGCCTCCACCTGTCTCCACCTGTCACCACCTGTCTCCACCTGTGTTCACCTGTCTCCACCTGTCTCCACCTGTCTTCTCTCTGTGCTGCTCCTGGAGAAGCTTTGTTTTTGAGCAGAACTCCAAAACAAATCTATGACTTTTTTCACAAGCAGAGATGCTTCCTGAAAAGTGTTTTCTGATTGGTTGAATCCCTGGAGGCTTCCTGATGGGCGGAGCCAATGAGCATTGTGACCTCTCTTAGCTCCGCCTCCACCCTCCAGCTGTGCATTCACAGACAGGAGCAGCGTTCCCTCCCTGGTGTGAGACTTGTTCTGGTCTGAAGACCGTCCCCGAGGCCTCTGACGGCTTTATTCAGTCGGTTCTGGCCCGTTTCCTGATGTTACCACAGCTGGAGGAGGGAAGGAGGGAGGGAGGGAGGGAGGGAGGCACCGGGCCGGGCTCAGGCTGGTGGAGGCTCCTCCAGGGTTCTCCAGGAGTTTGACGTTCCTCATGTTCTTCACCTGAGCGTTGCCGTGGTGCTGCAGAGGCCGTGAACGTGTGTGTGTGTGTGTGTGTGTGTGTGTGTGTGTGTGTGCGTGCGTGTGTGTGTTTTGCGTGTTCAGGCCGTGTTTGACCACCGCATGAAGACGTGGCAGAAGTGGCAGGACAGTCAGCTGCTGCTGCAGAAGAAGAGGGAGGCCGAAGCCAAACTGCAGCACACCAACAAACCCGACAAGCTCCAGCAGGCCAAAGACGAGATCAAAGAGGTGAGACAGGAGCCGCCGACGCAGGTGGGGCCGGGGGAGTGGCCGGGGGAGGGGCTGGGGGAGGGGCCGGGGGAGGGGCCCGGGAGCAGGACGACCAGAGAGTTCTACCTGATGTTCTCTGGTTCTGCAGAGTCGGCCGTGACCCTGCTGATGATGTCAGAGAAACATCAGCTAAAGGTTATTTCTGGAATCATCCTGGAGAAGAAAAAACAATTCATGATTATAAAAAAATATCAATAATTCATTTTATATAATGTTCTACATAAGCTGTTCTAATTATTATTCTAAAGCAGCTGTTCCCAAACTCCAGAATACCAAGGCCCAGTTTGAAATGGGCCTTTAACCTTTAATCACAACTGTGATCAACATACAGGACCAGGAACCATGATCCGATATTAATGTGAGGGGTCAACAAATAAGGTGACACTTGTCATATTAAGTTAAGATGACAGTAGAATAACATTTAACTGGTTTGTTTTATTACTTCTTAATGTTTTTTTAAATTAATTTCAGAAATATTTTGCAGTAATTAAAAACATATTTAAAAAAGATGGCGGATTTAAAACACATTTGTTTAATTTTAATGACCTCTCACGGCCCACCTGTAGTACCGCGACGGCCCACCAGGGGGCCGCGACCCACACTTTGGGAATCACTGATCTAAATATTATTATTCTAATTATATTGATATATTTACATAATTATAGATTATAATTATATAATTATTACTCAAATTATTATTCTAATTACAAAAAATATTCTACAGGATTTATTTCATACCAGTATTACATCATATAATTTAATTATTCACACATCATTATTATTGTTGTTATTATTTATTATTTATTTTAATTTATTTTTTATCATCATTAGTTCATTTTTGACCAATCATGACATCACTTCACCAAATGGTTAATTTCTTTCAAATTTTTTTAATTTAAATTTTAAAAACTAAGCCATACAGTCATGGAAAAAATTATTAGACCCCCCTTGTTTTCTTCAGTTCCTTGTTCATTTTAATTCCTGGTACAACTAAAGGTACATTTGTTTGGACAAACATAACGATAACCACAAAGATTGCTCATAAGAGTTTTATTTTAGAGCTGATATCTTACCATTTTCCATGGTTTTCTTGATTATAACCTAAATCACTTAAGTTTTTACATCAATAGCTATGGCGTTGTACTGCCAAAAACACTGCTTTTATGCATTCAGTGTTTTCTTTTCTGTCTGTTTTAGTCACATGATGACGTTTAGTGGTACCAGGTATTAAAATGAACAAGAAAGTGAAGAAAAAATGGTGGTCTAATCATTTTTTCCATGACTGTATATGCTAAATAAAATCTCTGTTGTTTTTCAATAAAACATGAATAAACCTGGAACATGTTTTCAGACGTAAATGATGAGCTCTGGTGACGAGCCCACCGGGTCTGCTCTCAGGCAGAATCAACTCTCAGGTAGAATAAATTCTCAGGTAGAATCAACTCTCAGGTAGAATCAACTCTCAGGTAGAATCAGCTCTCAGGTAGAATAAACTCTCAGGTAGAATCAACTCTCAGGTAGAATCAACTCTCAGGTAGAATCAACTCTCAGGTAGAATCAGCTCTCAGGTAGAATAAACTCTCAGGTAGAATCAACTCTCAGGTGGAATAAACACTCAGGTGGAATCAACTCTCAGGTAGAATCAACTCTCAGGTGAATCAACTCAGAATCAACTCTCAGGTAGAATCAACTCTCAGGTGGAATCAACTCTCAGGTAAATCAACTCTCAGGTGGAATAAACTCTCAACTCAGGTAAATCAACTCTCAGGTGGAATCAACTCTCAGGTAGAATAAACTCTCAGGTAGAATCAACTCTCAGGTGGAATCAACTCTCAGGTGGAATAAACTCTCAGGTGGAATAAACTCTCAGGTGGAATCAACTCTCAGGTGGAATCAACTCTCAGGTGGAATCAACTCTCAGGTAGAATCAACTCTCAGGTAGAATCAACTCTCAGGTGGAATCAACTCTCAGGTGGAGTCAACTCTCAGGTAGATCAACTCTCAGGTAGAATCAACTCTCAGGTGGAATAAACTCTCAGGTAGAATCAACTCTCAGGTGGAATAAACTCTCAGGTAGAATCAACTCTCAGGTGGAATCAACTCTCAGGTGGAATCAACTCTCAGGTAGAATCAACTCTCAGGTGGAATCAACTCTCAGGTGGAATCAACTCTCAGGTAGAATCAACTCTCAGGTAGAATCAACTCTCAGGTGGAATCAACTCTCAGGTGGAATAAATTCTCAGGTGGAATCAACTCTCAGGTAGCATCAACTCTCAGGTGGAATCAACTCTCAGGTAGAATCAACTCTCAGGTAGAATCAACTCTCAGGTAGAATCAACTCTCAGGTGGAATCAACTCTCAGGTATAGAAATCAAACTCTCAGGTAGAATCAACTCTCAGGTAGAATCAACTCTCAGGTGGAATCAACTCTCAGGTAGAATCAACTCTCAGGTAGAATCAACTCTCAGGTAGAATCAACTCTCAGGTAGAATCAACTCTCAGGTAGAATCAACTCTCAGGTGGAATCAACTCTCAGGTAGAATCAACTCTCAGGTAGAATAAACTCTCAGGTGGAATAAACTCTCAGGTAGAATCAACTCTCAGGTAGAATCAACTCTCAGGTAGAATAAACTCTCAGGTAGAATAAACTCTCAGGTAGAGTCAACTCTCAGGTGGAATCAACTTTCAGGTGGAATCAACTCTCAGGTAGAATCAACTCTCAGGTGGAATCAACTCTCAGGTGGAATCAACTCTCAGGTGGAATCAACTCTCAGGTAGAATAAACTCTCAGGTGGAATAAACTCTCAGGTGGAATCAGATCGGAAGAGCACACGTCAAAACTCTCAGGTAGAATCAACTCTCAGGTAGAATCAACTCTCAGGTGGAATAAACTCTCAGGTAGAATCAACTCTCAGGTAGAATAAACTCTCAGGTGGAATAAACTCTCAGGTAGAATCAACTCTCAGGTAGAATCAACTCTCAGGTAGAGTCAACTCTCAGGTGGAATCAACTCTCAGGTGGAATCAACTCTCAGGTAGAATCAACTCTCAGGTAGAATAAACTCTCAGGTAGAATCAACTCTCAGGTAGAATAAACCCTCAGGTGGAATAAACTCTCAGGTAGAATCAACTCTCAGGTAGAATAAACTCTCAGGTAGAGTCAACTCTCAGGTGGAATCAACTCTCAGGTAGAATCAACTCAGGTGGAATAAACTCTCAGGTAGAATCAACTCTCAGGTAGAATCAACTCTCAGGTAGAATCAACTCTCAGGTGGAATCAACTCTCAGGTGGAATCAACTCTCAGGTAGAATAAACTCTCAGGTAGAATCAACTCTCAGGTAGAATCAACTCTCAGGTAGAATCAACTCTCAGTAGAATCAACTCTCAGGTGAATCAACTCTCAGAATCACTCTCAGGTAGAATCAACTCTCAGGTGGAATAAACTCTCAGGTGGAATCAACTCTCAGGTAGAATCAACTCTCAGGTAGAATAAACTCTCAGGTGGAATCAACTCTCAGGTAGAATCAACTCTCAGGTAGAATCAACTCTCAGGTAGAATCAACTCTCAGGTAGAATAAACTCTCAGGTAGAATCAACTCTCAGGTAGAATAAACTCTCAGGTAGAATAAACTCTCAGGTAGAATCAACTCTCAGGTAGAATCAACTCTCAGGTAGAATAAACTCTCAGGTAGAATCAACTCTCAGGTAGAATCAACTCTCAGGTGGAATCAACTCTCAGGTGGAATAAACTCAGCTCGGGTCCAGTCATGTGAAAACTGTTTGTCTCCTTGGTTTCTAAACTGAGAACGAGGAACGAGAGCAGAGAGTCTAAAACTAGTTTATTAGTGTTGAAGCCGTCACCACAGATTCATCTGAGCCGTCTGTCAGGATGAACAGCGGGGGGGGGGTCTGTGCACTGGAGCCCAGCAGCTGTCGGGGGGGGGGGGGGGGGGGGGGGTGGGGGGTGTCAGGAGCTGCAGACGAGGACAGAGTTACAACCTACATTTATTTGGAGAGTTTCTCCTCCTGTCAGGAGGTTCTGGTTCTGGTTTTGGTTCCGACTCTGACAACAGAAATCACACAGCAGCTGTTTCTGACGTTAGAGGAGGGAAAATCAGTTTTAATGGACGCTGCTGCTGGACACCTGCTGAGGACGGACGTCTCTGATGAGGACGGACATCTCTGCTGGAGACCTGCTGAGGACTGGACGTCTCTGCTGAGGACGGACGTCTCTGCTGAGGACGGACGTCGGACGGACGGACGTCTCTGCTGAGAGGACGGATCTCTGCTGATGACGGACGAGGGGACCTGGAGGACGTCTCTGATGAGGACGTCTCTGCTGGACCTGCTCTCTGATGAGGACGGACGGACGTCTCTGCTGAGGAGCTGAAGCAAAGATGGACGTCTCTTTAGAAGGAACTGAAGCAGAGGCAGATGTCTCTGATCTCTCTGCTGCAGACGTGGAAGTCTCTGAGACAAGTTCCTTCTGTTCTCTGATGCTGGCAGTCTCTGCAGAAGGCAGAAGAAAACGCCAGAACTTCAGATGTTTCTGTTTACTGGAGACAAGAAAGTCTGTCTGTTCTGGAACAACCAAACAATCGTCTCTGTTCAGGTTAAAGTTCATCAACTGTTGCATCTTTATTTCATTATGGCTCTGAACCTAAACAGAATAAAACCCTTCCATCAGATTATTGATCCACACTGCCCCCTGTGGGCGACCAGCAGGAACTGCAACAGCAGCCTGGTTCTCTGGAAACCTTCCAGATTATAATAATAATAATAATAAATAATAATAATTATTATTATTATTATTATTATTATTAATTATATATTATTATTAGATTATATTACGATTATTATTATTATTATTATTATTATTATTATTATTATTATTATTATTATTATTATTATTATTATTATTTTATTCGATTACGATTATTATTAGATTATTATTATTATTTAAATTATTATATTATAGATTATTATTATTATTATTACGATTATTATGGTTATTATTATTATGATTATTATTATTATGTTTTTGTCAAGTTTTATGTTTATTTTTCTTTAGTTTAGTAATTATCTTTTTGATTCTTCAGTTTATATTTTTGTATATCTATATTGCTGCATCTAAAAACATTTTTAGATCAGAATGTAAAGAAATACATTCAGTTTCTTTGTTGTGAATCTTATACTGAAATCAGATCATGTTTACAGGTAAAACATCAGATCAAATTCTATAAGTCCAGTTGATTTATTTATAATTTTTAGAGAAAAAACAGTTGTGTGGTTTCTCAGGAGCTTATCTCCGCCCACACCTGTAGAGCATCTCCTGAAGGCCACACCTGTAGAGCGCCTCCTGAACGCCCACACCTGTAGAGCGCCTCCTCAACGCCCACACCTGTAGAGCGCCTCCTCAACGCCCACACCTGTAGAGCGCCTCCTCAACGCCCACACCTGTAGAGCTCCTCCTGAACGCCCACACCTGTAGAGCTCCTCCTGAACGCCCACACCTGTAGAGCGCCTCCTCAGCGCCCACACCTGTAGAGCTCCTCCTGAACGCCCACACCTGTAGAGCGCCTCCTCAACGCCCACACCTGTAGAGCGCCTCCTCAACGCCCACACCTGTAGAGCGCCTCCTCAACGCCCACACCTGTAGAGCGCCTGTAGAGCGCCTCCTGAACGCCCACACCTGTAGAGCTGCTCCTGAACGCCCACACCTGTAGAGCGCCTCCTGAACGCCCACACCTGTAGAGCGCCTCCTCAACGCCCACACCTGTAGAGCGCCTCCTCAACGCCCACACCTGTAGAGCGCCTCCTCAACGCCCACACCTGTAGAGCTCCTCCTGAACGCCCACACCTGTAGAGCGCCTCCTCAACGCCCACACCTGTAGAGCGCCTCCTCAACGCCCACACCTGTAGAGCGCCTCCTCAACGCCCACACCTGTAGAGCGCCTCCTGAACGCCCACACCTGTAGAGCGCCTCCTGAACGCCCACACCTGTAGAGCGCCTCCTGAACGCCCACACCTGTAGAGCGCCTCCTCAACGCCCACACCTGTAGAGCGCCTCCTCAACGCCCACACCTGTAGAGCCTCCTCCTCAACGCCCACCCTGTAGAGCTCCTCCTGAACGCCCACACCTGTAGAGCTCCTCCTGAAACGCCCACACCTGTAGAGCGCCTCCTCAACGCCCACACCTGTAGAGCGCCTCCTCAACGCCCACACCTGTAGAGCGCCTCCTCAACGCCCACACCTGTAGAGCGCCTCCTCAACGCCCACACCTGTAGAGCGCCTCCTGAACGCCCACACCTGTAGAGCGTCTCCTGAACGCCCACACCTGTAGAGCGCCTCCTCAACGCCCACACCTGTAGAGCGCCTCCTCAACGCCCACACCTGTAGAGCGCCTCCTCAACGCCCACACCTGTAGAGCGTCTCCTGAACGCCCACACCTGTAGAGCGTCTCCTCAACGCCCACACCTGTAGAACGCCTCCTGAAGGCCCACACCTGTAGAGCGCCTCCTCAACGCCCACACCTGTAGAGCGCCTCCTCAACGCCCACACCTGTAGAGCGCCTCCTGAAGGCCCACACCTGTAGAGCGCCTCCTCAACGCCCACACCTGTAGAGCGCCTCCTCAACGCCCACACCTGTAGAGCGCCTCCTCAACGCCCACACCTGTAGAGCGCCTCCTCAACGCCCACACCTGTAGAGCGCCTCCTTAACGCCCACACCTGTAGAGCGCCTCCTCAACGCCCACACCTGTAGAGCGCCTCCTGAACGCCCACACCTGTACAGCTCCTCCTGAACGCCCACGCCTGTAGAGCTCCTCCTGAAGGCCCACACCTGTAGAGCGCCTCCTTAACGCCCACACCTGTAGAGCGCCTCCTCAACGCCCACACCTGTAGAGCGCCTCCTCAAACGCCCACACCTGTAGAGCGCCTCCTCAACGCCCACACCTGTAGAGCGCCTCCTGAACGCCCACACCTGTAGAGCGCCTCCTGAACGCCCACACCTGTAGAGCGCCTCCTGAACGCCCACACCTGTAGAGCGCCTCCTGAACGCCCACACCTGTAGAGCGCGTCTCCTGAACGCCCACACCTGTAGAGGGCCTCCTGAACGCCCACACCTGTAGAGCATCTCCTGAACGCCCACACCTGTAGAGCGCCTCCTGAACGCCCACACCTGTAGAGCGTCTCCTGAACGCCCACACCTGTAGAGCGCCTCCTCAACGCCCACACCTGTAGAGCATCTCCTGAACGCCCACACCTGTAGAGCGCCTCCTGAACGCCCACACCTGTAGAGCGCCTCCTCAACGCCCACACCTGTAGAGCTCCTCCTCAACGCCCACACCTGTAGAGCGCCTCCTCAACGCCCACACCTGTAGAGCGCCTCCTGAAGGCCCACACCTGTAGAGCGCCTCCTCAACGCCCACACCTGTAGAGCGCCTCCTCAACGCCCACACCTGTAGAGCACCTCCTGCTGGACGCCATGTTTCCTTTCTCCCTGGCTGTCTGCTCATGTCTCTGGTTTTAAATTTTTTTTAATTTTTTTGGAAGCTCAGCATTTGTTTTCCAGCCTCTTATATTTTGTTGCTTGTTCCCGCCATGCCTTCCCTGCCACCAGGAGATTGAGGAGGTAGGACCTTCCCGTCTGTCCGTCTGTCTGTCCGTGTGCTGCCCGTCCAGCTGCCTGACTGCCTGCTCATTCTCTTCATCTTCATTTGGTTTCATCGTGTGCTTCTGTTTGGTTTCTGGTGACCCGGCTGTCCCCCGTCAACCGGTCCGTCAGAGTTTAGAGGATTAGATCTCCTCACGTCAACGTTTGGGTTTGAAAGCACGCCTCATCCCAGACAGACCGGTCTGCTGTGATTGGTCATCCCAGACAGACCGGTCTGCTGTGATTGGTCAGCTGTGGTCCTCCAGTCCTGCGTCGTTAGTGTGTAGCAGCAGTGAGAGACGGTGTTGGAAACACAACTCCACCACCCCTTCACCGCCCTTCCAGACCCACCGGGTCTGGTGACGAGTCCCCCAGCTCTGGTGACGAGTCCCCCGGGTCTGGTGACGAGTCCCCCGGGTCTGGTGACGAGCCCACCGGGTCTGGTGACGAGTCCCCCGGGTCTGGTGACGAGTCCCCCGGATCTGGTGACGAGCCCACCGGGTCTGGTGACGAGCCCACCGGGTCTGGTGACGAGTCCCCCGGGTCTGGTGACGAGCCCACCGGGTCTGGTGACGAGCCCACCGGTCTGGTGACGAGTCCCCCGGATCTGGTGACGAGTCCCCCGGTCTGGTGACGAGTCCCCCGGGTCTGGTGACGAGCCCACCGGGTCTGGTGACGAGTCCCCCGGATCTGGTGACGAGCCCACCGGGTCTGGTGACGAGTCCCCCGGATCTGGTGACGAGCCCACCGGGTCTGGTGACGAGCCCCCCGGGTCTGGTGACGATCCCCCGGGTCTGGTGACGAGCCCACCAGGTCTGATGAATCCACCGGCTCTGTTGACGAGTCCCCCGGGTCTGGTGATGAGCCCACCGGATCTGGTGATGAGCCCACCAGGTCTGACGAGCCCACCGGCTCTGGTGATGAGTCCACCAGATCTGTTGATGAGTCCCCCGGGTCTGTTGACGAGCCCACCAGGTCTGACGAGCCCACCGGCTCTGGTGATGAGTCCACCAGATCTGTTGATGAGCCCACCGGATCTGTTGACGAGCCCACCGGGTCTGGTGACGAGCCCACCGGATCTGGTGATGAGTCCCCCGGGTCTGTTGACGAGCCCACCAGGTCTGACGAGTCCACCGGCTCTGGTGACGAGTCCCCCGGATCTGTTGACGAGCCCACCGGGTCTGTTGAGGAGCCCACCGGGTCTGGTGATGAGTCCCCCGGATCTGTTGACGAGCCCACCGGGTCTGGTGACGAGCCCACCGGGTCTGGTGACGAGTCCCCCGGATCTGGTGACGAGCCCACCGGGTCTGGTGACGAGTCCCCCGGGTCTGTTGACGAGCCCACCAGGTCTGACGAGTCCACCAGCTCTGGTGACGAGCCCACCGGGTCTGGTGACGAGTCCCCCGGGTCTGGTGACGAGCCCACCGGGTCTGGTGACGAGCCCACCGGGTCTGGTGACGAGTCCCCCGGATCTGTTGACGAGCCCACCGGGTCTGGTGACCTGTTAAATCCAGCAGAGGCAGGAGGGGGTGTTTGTTGGTTTTCTTCATTTTAATTTTTTTTTTGTCTTATAATTTCGCAGCAGGAAAAACTAAAACGTTCATCTGAGGTTGTGTTTGCCTCCTGGAACATTATCTGTTTTATATTTTTATACACACGAGCACAACAAAACCAAACAGAGAAGGTGGGATTAAAGGAGATGGTGAATCCAGGATGAGTTATCAACATTTACCATTAAAACCACTGAGATCACTGAATGACAGTGTTGATGTTTGATGGATGATTAAAGTCAGAATAAAAGCTTCTTCGGGGGATTTTTATGATCCCAACGAACTCGTTCTTGATGATGCCCAAACCAGAAACATCTGCTGAACATTCAGACAATGCTGTCATCAGCCGGTGAGGCCATAAACCATCACCAGGACTAAAACCCCATAGAGCCGTGTCATCATAAAAGCCTCAACATTTTTAGGTTTAGGTTTTTAGGATCCGTCGATGAAAAAAGGGTTTGGCACCATCGATTTAAGGAAAATGTTTGTTTTTGTTTGACAAGGCTGTTACGTAACAAGCTTATTAAACTCCTTCATTCTCACCAAACGGTCTGTCACTGACTTCAATTAACGACATTAATCTTAACTGAACGTCACCACTGTGCAGCTGTTCCATTACTACGGCCTGAATTAAATTAGTACCAGTTGTTTTATACGTTGAGTGTTGGTTTGTCTCTAAATTAAAAGCTCCTATTTCCAAAATTGGGATTTGAAAAATCTGCTGCTGCAGAAGTTAACTGATGAGAAAATAAAGTGGCTGCTTTCAACAAATGATGAATTCATGACTCCTGTCTCCAGTTCCCCAGTAAAGGTTCAGCCTGGTCCAGTTCATTTCCACTGGTACAGAATGCACCAAGCCAATCACAACAGGGTGGGGGCGGGCTTTACGCGCCCACTCATACCTGCAAACAACCAAGATGACTGCAGAAATAACAACACCTTGGATCAACACGGTTTCAGTGTGAAACCAGCAGTAGTCATCCACCAGTGCTCCCAGTCTGTTGTTGCCACTGGGAGTTAGACCCAGAGGAACCAGAACTGTTCCCAGGATGGCTGACCAGGCTGTCCAAGCTGGACCTCCTGGTTATGAAAGGTGGACTCGGTGCCTTTCACTGCAGGGACAGCGGGGGGGCGACTCTTGTGGTTCATGAATGAGTCAGGATGTGCAGACGTCTGAAGCTGGTTTCAAGTCGGCTGCCTCCTGATTGACAGGTCACTGTCTCTGGTTGGTGTGCTCTTCAGTCATGAAGTATTTATGCACAGGTGCAGCAGCTCTCAAGATGACTGCAGATTCTGGGTGATTTTATTGAGCCGAGAACCTTCTGGATCTAGCAGAACCTTCTGGATCTAGCAGAAACAGTGTTCTCAGCACTGAGCGTCTCATCTGGGCTCACGTCCCTAAAACATCCCTAGTTCCTCAAACTCTCATATGAGCGACTAATGTCCCTAAAACATCCCTAGTTCCTCAAACTCACGTAACGTCCTGAGCGACTAATGTCCCTAAAACACTTTTATGAGCGACTAACATCCCTAAAACACCCCTAGTCCCTCAAATACTGGTATGAGCGACTAACGTCCTTAAAACGTCTCTAGTTCCTAAAACACTCATATGAGCGACATACGTCCCTAAAATGTCCCTAGTTCCTAAAACACTCATATGAGCGACTAATGTCCCTAAAACATCTCTAGTTCATAAAACACTCATATGAGCGACTAACGTCCCTAAAACGTCCCTAGTTCCTAAAACACTTGTATGAGTCCAAGTTGGACCTCCTGATTATGAAAGGTGGACTCGGTGCCTTTCACTGCAGGGACGACGGGGTTCCTAAAACACTCCCTAGTCCCTAGTTCCTAAAACACTCGTATGAGCGACTAATGTCCCTAAAACATCCCTAGTTCCTCAAACTCTCATATGAGCGACTAATGTCCCTAAAACACTTGTATGAGCGACAAACATCCCTAAAACATCCCTAGTTCCTCAAACACTAGTATGAGCGACTAACATCCCTAAAACATCCCTAGTTGCTCAAACACTTGTATGAGCGACTAACATCCCTAAAACATCCCTAGTTCTTCAAACTCTCGTATGAGCGACTAATGTCCCTAAAACACTTGTATGAGCGACTAACATCCCTAAAACACTCCTAGTTCCTCAAACACTAGTATGAGTGACTAAGGCCCTTAAAACGTCCCTAGTTGCTCTAACACTTGTATGAGCGACTAACATCCCTAAAACATCCCTAGTTCCTCAATCTCTCGTATGAGCGACTAATGTCCCTAAAACACTTGTATGAGCGACTAACATCCCTAAAACATCCCTAGTTCCTCAAACAATCCTGTGAGCGACTAATGTCCCTAAAACATTCCTAGTTCCTCAAACACTAGTATGAGCGACTAAGGCCCTTAAAACATCCCTAGTCTCTTAAACTCTCATATGAGTGAATAAGGTCCCTAAAACACTCATATGAGCGACTAACGTCCCTAGTCCCTAAGACACTCGATTGAGTGACACTTGTATGAGCGACTGACGTCCCTAAAACATCCCTAGTCCCTCAAATACTGGTATGAGCGACTAACGTCCTTAAAACGTCTCTAGTTCCTAAAACACTCATATGAGCGACTAACGTCCCTAAAACATCCCTAGTCCCTCAAATACTGGTATGAGCGACTAACGTCCCTAAAACATCCCTAGTCCCTAAAACACTCATATGAGCGACATACGTCCCTAAAATGTCCCTAGTTCCTAAAACACTCATATGAGCGACTAATGTCCCCAAAACATCCCTAGTTCCTAAAACACTCATATGAGCGACTAATGTCCCTAAAACGTCCCTAGTTCCTAAAACACTCATATGAGCGACATACGTCCCTAAAATGTCCCTAGTTCCTAAAACACTCATATGAGCGACTAACGTCCCTAAAACATCCCTAGTCCCTAAAACACTCATATGAGCGACATACGTCCCTAAAATGTCCCTAGTTCCTAAAACACTCATATGAGCGACTAATGTCCCTAAAACATCCCTAGTTCCTAAAACACTCATATGAGCGACTAATGTCCCTAAAACGTCCCTAGTTCCTAAAACACTCATATGAGCGACTAACGTCCCTAAAACATCCCTAGTCCCTAAAACACTCATATGAGCGACATACGTCCCTAAAATGTCCCTAGTTCCTAAAACACTCATATGAGCGACTAATGTCCCTAAAACATCCCTAGTTCCTAAAACACTCATATGAGCGACTAACGTCCCTAAAACGTCCCTAGTTCCTAAAACACTCGTATGAGCGACTAATGTCCCTAAAACGTCCCTAGTTGCTCAAACACTCATATGAGCGACTAATGTCCCTAAAACATCTCTAGTTCCTAAAACACTCATATGAGCGACTAACGTCCCTAAAACATCCCTAGTTCCTAAAACACTCATATGAGCGACTAATGTCCCTAAAACATCCCTAGTTCCTAAAACACTCATATGAGCGACTAATGTCCCTAAACATCATATCTAGTTCAAAACTACTAAACATCATAGTCGACTAACATCCCTATGAAAACGTCCCTAAAAACTGTCATATGAGCGACTAATGTCCCTAAAACCCCTAGTTCCTCAAACTCTCGTATGAGCGACTAACGTCCCTAAAACATCCCTAGTTCCTCAAACACTAGTATGAGTGACTAAGGCCCTTATAACGTCCCTAGTTGCTCAAACACTAGTATGAGTGACTAACATCCTTAAAACATCCCTAGTTCCTCAAACTCTCGTATGAGCGACTAACGTCCCTAAAACATCCCTAGTTCCTCAAACTCTCGTATGAGCGACTAACGTCCCTAAAACATCCCTAGTTCCTCAAACTCTCGTATGAGCGACTAACGTCCCTAAAACATCCCTAGTTCCTCAAACTCTCATATGAGCGACTAACGTCCCTAAAACCCTTGTATGAGCGACTAACATCCCTAAAACATCCCTAGTTCCTCAAACTCTCATATGAGCGACTAACGTCCCTAAAACACTCATATGAGCGACTAACATCCCTAAAACACCCTAGTTCCTCAAACTCTCGTATGACTAACGTCCCTAAAACATCCCTAGTTCCTCAAACACTAGTATCTAGAAAACTCTGTCCCTCAAACACTAGTATGAGCGACTAACGTCCCTAAAACATCCCTAGTTCCTCAAACTCTCGTATGAGCGACTAACGTCCCTAAAACATCCCTAGTTCCTTAAACTCTCATATGAGCGACTAACGTCCCTAAAACACTTGTATGAGCGACTAACATCCCTAAAACATCCCTAGTTCCTCAAACTCTCGTATGAGCGACTAACATCCCTAAAACATCCCTAGTTCCTCAAACACTAGTATGAGTGACTAACATCCTTAAAACATCCCTAGTTCCTCAATCTCTCGTATGAGCGACTAATGTCCTTAAAACACTAGTATGAGCGACTAACATCCCTTAAACATCCCTAGTTCCTCAAACACTAGTATGAGTGACTAAGGCCCTTAAAACGTCCCTAGTTCCTCAAACACTTGTATGAGCGACTAACATCCCTAAAACATCCCTAGTCCCTCAAATACTAGTATGAGCGACTAACGTCCCTAAAATGTCCCTAGTTCCTAAAACACTCGTATGAGCGACTAATGTCCCTAAAACATCTCTAGTTCCTAAAACAGTCATATGAGCGACTAACATCCCTAAAACGTCCCTAGTCCCTCAAATACTGGTATGAGTGACTAACGTCCCTAAAACATCTCTAGTTCCTAAAACACTCGTATGAGCAACTATTGTCTCTAAAACATCTCTAGTCCCTAAAACACGTATATGAGCGACATACGTCCCTAAAACAATCTTTAGTTCCTAAAACACTCATATGAGCAACTAATGTCCCTAAAACATCTCTAGTTCCTCAACCACTAGTATGAGTGACTAACGTCCCTAAAACATCTCTAGTTCCTCAAACTCTTGCATTCCTCCTAATCTTAACCCTAACCGTCCCTCCTGCAGGCTTCCCCCCCTCGTAGAGGGTCACAGCAGACACCTTTCATAAACACCAGCTGGGAGGTCTGGATCATATAAGAGCAGGAGAATGGGAGGAACTGCTGGGTCTGGACGGCCATCTCCTGGTCTTCTGTGGATCACAGCAGTCAGTCACCCCCCAACCTGAACAGTTTTTAGGTCTAGCCCAGTGAAGCTGCTTCAGGGCCTGTCGGAGTCACCAAAGACCTGGTTCAAGAGGAGGCTCTGAACCAGCACCATCAGCTGAGGAGGTCTGATTGGAGGTCTCCGTTTTAAATGTGGTCTCTGGAAGTAGAGGAGCTCTTTGAAGGGGGTGTTGTAAACCGATTCCTCTGTGACTCAGCAGATCTCGTGATCTTCATCATCATTAACAGGGCACTTTCACGACCAAACTCCAGAGAAATGATTGGATGGATGGTGGGCGTTTACAGCCAGAGACATCTGCATCCTGACTTTGATCAGACCAAGGCTGAAGCCACTTTTAGGAAAAACGGACGGCTGCTTTTCTAGAAGACGTAGAATCTGTTTATTACAACCGTTTTAGTCACAAACCCTGAACCGTCCTGGTTTCCTGTGTTTCCAGCTGGAGATGAAGGTCCAGCAGGGAGAAAGAGACTTCGAGCAAATCTCCAAAACCATCCGCAAAGAAGTCAGCAGGTTTGAGGTGAGGACGCCTGATCCGTGCACGCTTGTTTCTTCATCCAGGAACTTCTCACGGATTTGATCTTTTTAAAAAAAATGATCCATTTTTTTGCAGAAAGAGAGGGTGAAGGACTTTAAAATGATCATAATCAAATACCTGGAGTCATTGGTTCAGACGCAACAGCAGGTAAATCAAACCTTTATTACTGTTTTATTACATCTGGATCACCGGATTTCCTTCCAGATCAGGTTTTAAAGCAACACTGAGGAGTTTCTCCACTTTAAAATGTCAGTTTGGAGCTCTGGTTTAATTCTGGACTCCCGTCCCCCGTACGGACAGAACCAGAGTCCATTCGTGACACTTTAATTAAACAAACGAAAGTAATGTTTCCTCTGTTTGTCTCCTGCAGCTCATTAAATACTGGGAGGCCTTCTTACCTGAAGCCAAGGCCATCTCATAGAGTCCCGACCGCCTCCAGCCAAACTACACTACCCATGATGCACCTTCCCCTCCAGTCCCCCCCCTCCGGCTGTCTGAGTCCAGAGTGAAGAAGAGAAAGAAAGACAGCTCAAAGTGACTCTTCTGCAGTTGAAAACCATCTTTTGCTTGTGTCCCAGCTGATCTCGGTGCTGCGTTGGCGTGATAAATGATAAAAAAAGGTTCAAATTTAAACCCTCGGGGGCGTTTTTACCCTCCTGATGACAGCGTCAGACCATCACAGAAGCTTAAGGGGGTTTTATTGAACAAAGACCCAAAAATAAAACCTTAAGTGACGAATGGAAGAAGATTCTTCCATCGAAAAGTAGAAAAAGAAAAGAGAAGTGGGAAGATGCAACAGGTGAGACCAGGATGACACCTGATCTCACGGTTTTTGAGCTGGTTGCTGCCTCCAGCGCTCCGACAGCCCTTTAAACGTTGATGTTTAAATGTGCATCATTCCCAACTTTAATTTTATCGCGCTTTTCTTCGTGAGGCCGTCACACTGTTTCTTCTAAATACTACATTACCCATGAGAACTTGCAGCAGGGGAAAGTCCAAATATGAGCTGCCTCAGGGTTTTCTGAGGGTGTCCAGGTCTGACTCCACCCCTCCGTTAACGCGCTCTGATTGGCCGGCTGGCTTCGCGACCCCTGACCTCCATGCAGCACCGAGCAGCTCCATCAGCTCCTCTTTTCCTCGTTGGATCGTTAAAATCTGCCGTTTTATTTTTTTTGGTTTGGTGAGTTTGGAACTTGAGCTGTCGGACTGATCTGGAGTCTTCATCCCTCCTCATTCACTTCCTGTCACCTGGTTGGGCCCCCTCACTTCCTCTCACGCCTTTCAAAACAAGAGCCCGTGTTTCTGTTGCTGTATGATCGAGAGTGAAGGCAACGTTTGTCACCTGATCCGGTTTGTTCCTGTGAACGTCTTCTCACCAGACGTCCGTCTCCTCCTCACGTCAAACGTCTGAGATGAACTCGTGCGTCTGCAGGTCTCATTTATTTTCAGCCAGAGTCCAGGCAGACAAGTGTCTTCTGATTGGTTGAAATTCCCGGTGAGGGGCGGGGCGGTGCAGCGCCGGCTCACAGGTTTAGGAAGAATCAAACGGACACCTTTGGTGGTCCAGCCCATGAATGTATCTACACGTCCTGCTCTCAGGTGACCTCTGACTCCTCTGACTCCAGAGGATGTGTTGGCAGTGGAATCGATCACTTTTACCAGATCAGTACACCTGTGGAGCACCTGAGACCTTCGAAGGAAGCTCCAGTCTCCTGTGAAGTCCTCCAGATGTTACCTGAGGTTCGAGCAGAACCTCGGTGGCAGTCTTCTCAAAGGTTGAGGAGGAGGTGCTTTTCTGAAGCGTTTCGTGCTGCATCGCCTCAAATTCTCTCCAGACGTTGAGAGAAAACTGTTAATTAAATGCGTTTACACGAAAACTAAAAATCAGACTCCCCGTTGAACTGACGGGACTCTGAGAACGGCGGTGGAGGAGCTTCGGCGGCGGTGGAGGAGCTCTGGCGGCGGTGGAGGAGCTCCGGCGGCGGTGGAGGAGCTCCGGCGGCGGTGGAGGAGCTCCGGCTGCGGTGGAGGATCTCTGGCGCCGTTGGAGGATCTCTGGTGCCGTTGGAGGATCTCCGGCGCCGTTGGAGGAGCTCTGGTGGCGGTGGAGGAGCTCCGGCGGCGTTGGAGGATCTCTGGCGCCGTTGGAGGAGCTCCGGCGGCGGTGGAGGAGCTCCGGCGCCGTTGGAGGAGCTCCGGCGGCGGTGGAGGATCTCCGGCGCCGTTGGAGGAGCTCTGGTGGCGGTTGGAGGAGCTCCGGCGCCGTTGGAGGAGCTCCGGCTGCGGTTGGAGGATCTCCGGCGCCGTTGGAGGAGCTCTGGTGCCGTTGGAGGATCTCCGGCGCCGTTGGAGGAGCTCTGGTGGCGGTGGAGGAGCTCCGGCGGCGTTGGAGGATCTCCGGCGCCGTTGGAGGAGCTCCGGCGGCGGTGGAGGATCTCCGGCGCCGTTGGAGGATCTCCGGCGCCGTTGGAGGAGCTCTGGTGCCGTTGAAGGATCTCCGGCGCCGTTGGAGGAGCTCAGGCGCCGTTGGAGGATCTCTGGCGCCGTTGGAGGAGCTCCGGTGTCATTGGCTTCAGGCGTGAAGAGAGTGAGGGTCCGTCAGGTGACTGGGTGTCCGTCCCCCGACCAGCTTATTTTTACCGGTTGGTTCTGGTCGTTTTGTTGATCACTGTGAAGGCTGTGGTTTTAAAGGTCCAGCTGTCAGATCCTGCAGGATCAGATCTTGATTTTTATTCTGGAACTCGTTGATTTAAACCATCTCGTATTTGATCAAAGCTGAATAGAAACTGGAAACGTCTTAAATCTTGTACCTGTTCACTGCTACTTCCCTGACTTTTCTTAAATCCTCTCTTGACGTTCTTGCTGCAGAATCATTTGAAATGTTCAAGACCTTCTAGTTGATTTTGTTATTTTCACAGCTGTTTTTTTTTAATCTTGTTGTTTTTGATGTGACATCCCTGCAGCGCTGCAGAGCAGATGTTTGAGAACTTTAATTACAATAAAGGAATGTATCTGACCATAGCTGCTCCACGTTTCAGTCCTGTTATTAAAACCTGCAGTGATTCTTCACTTGATTTAACTTCTTAATTTCTTTTGGCCACAAACCCAAAACAATTCTGCTTCATTTGTAGATGTTCATGAGTTTTTCCATTTCAGACCTTTCTAAAAAGCTTTTCTGGCACTGAGGAGACTTTCAGGTTGGTTCAAAACTTCATGGACATCCCTGGAAAAGATCTGGTCTTCTATCCATTCATCATCCATCCATCCATCCTTAGATCCATCCTTAGATCCATCCATCAATCCATCCATCCATCCATTCATCCATCCATCCAAAGATCCATCCTTAGATCCATCCATCAATTCATCCATCCATCAATTCATCCATCCATCCATCCATTCATCCATCCATCCATTCATCCATCCATCCATCCAAAGATCCATCCATCCATCCATCCATCAATTCATCCATTCCTCCATCCATCCATTCATCCATCCTTAGATCCATCCTTGGCTCCATCCATCCATCCTTAGATCCATCCATCCATCCATAGATCCATCCATCCATAGATCCATCTATAGATCCATCCATCCATCCTTAGATCCATCCATCCATAGATCCATCCATTCATCCATCCATCCATCCAAAGATCCATCCATCCATCCATCCATCCTTAGATCCATCCATCCATCCATCCATCCATCCATTCGTCCATCCATCCAAAGATCCATCCATCCATCCATCCAATCATCCATCCTTAGATCCATCCATCCATAGATCCATCCATCCATAGATCCATCCATTGATCCATCCATCCATTCATCCATCCATCCATTTATCCATCCATCCATTCATCCATCCATCCATTCATCCATCCATCCATCCATCCAAAAATCCATCCATCCATAGATCCATCCATTCATCCATCCATCCATCCATCCATCCATCCATCCATCCATCCATAGATCCATCCATCATCCATCCATCCATCCATCCATCCATCCATCCATCCATCCATCCAGATCCATCCATCCATCCATCCATCCATCCATCCATCCATCCATCCATAGATCCATCCATCCATCCATCCATAGATCCATCCATCCATCCATCCATCCATCCATCCATCCAGATCCATCCATCCATCCATCCATCCATCCATCCATCCATCCAAAGATCCATCCATCCATCCATAGATCCATCCATCCATCCATCCATCCATAGATCCATCCATCCATCCATCCATCCATCCATCCATCCATCCATCCATCCATCCATGATCCATCCATCCATCCATAGATCCATCCATTCATAGATCCATCCATTCTTAGATCCATCCATCCATCCATAGATCCATCCATCCATAGATCCATCCATTCATCCATCCATCCAAAGATCCATCCATCCATCCATAGATCCATCCATCCATCCATCCATAGATCCATCTCAGCAGCCTGAGCAGACATGTCCAACCTTCGTCCTCTAACTCCTCCAGAACACCACGGTGCCTCCAGGCCAGCAGAGAAACATCTCTCCAGTGTGTCCTGGATCCGCCTCAGGGTTCTCCACCAGGTTGGACGTTTCCACCCCCCCACCCAACCACCCAGGGACGGGATTGCAGGAGCCATCCTGAACCACCTCAGATGGGTCCTCTCCATGTGGAGAACAAGGCCTCAAAATACTTGACTCGGTGATGGACTTCCTACCAGCAACGTGGACCAAACTCTTGCTCCGTTGGTACAGGGCCTGAAACGATCCATGTCGTCAGCGTACCCCGAGGAACATGGTCAAAGGTGGTGCAGGTGGACGTCTGACTTCATTAACAGCCTCCAGAGCAACATCTGCCTCTGCTGTAGATGAGGGAGCTGGATGAAGACCAAGCCTGAACAACGACCCACGGACTCATGACCAGACCTCAGCCAGCGACGTTACGAGCTTTACCTTCTCTTTACACGCGAAGAATCAACTGTTTCATCAACAGATGGGTTTAATTGTTATGGCTGAATAAAGTTGGTTACTGGAGGTTAGTTTCAGGGCCGTCACACTGTTTCAGGCAGCGTTTGGGGATTACAGGAGGTCTTTTAGTGCTCCAGTTAGTCAGTTTGGAAGGTTCCTGAAATGATCTGAGGTCAAAGTAGCTCAACTGGAGGATCCAGCTGATGATCTGGAGCAGTCTTTCTCAACCGGGGTGTCGTCAAAAAAATGACCTATTCTGACATTTCATCTACAGCGGTACCTCTACTTACGAACGTTTCTACATACGAAGTTTTCCAGGTTACGAAACGCCTCAAAGGGAAAATGTTGCCTCTAGTTATGAAAGAAATTTCAGGATACGAAAGTCATAAATCCAGTAGCGCTGCTACTCGCAGCTCCCAGAGTTTACTGAACGTGAACATAGCTGTAGCTGCTCTGCCATTGGCTATCGCTTAGCATCTTCCTGGCATCCCATTGGCTAGGAGGGCCCCTTGTCTGTATGAGCGTAACCCAGCAACCAGGTAAACAAACAATTTTTACCTCCACCAGGAGGTTATGTTTTTCCCGGCGTTTATCTGACTGTGTACAAGATAACTCTAAAAGTTCTGGATGGATTTTGATGAAATGTTCAGGAGTTGTCAGAAATGTGAAAAGGAAGAACTGATTTCATTTTGGTTCTGATCCGGAAGAAATCCTGGATTCTGAATCACTTTCAAATTTTTGATAATTGTTGCGTTTAGTTGAGGTCTGCGCTCTCTGAGTGCTTTTCTAGTTCTAACATGTATTTCTGACAGGTTTTTATGTCATTTGTCATGTATTATTTATAATTTATTAAAAAAACTATATAATGTTTGAATTTTGGGGGACTTGGAACGGATTAGGACATTTACATGAAAACACGTCTCTACTTACGAAAGTTTTCAGGTTACGAAACTACTTCCAGAACCAATTAATTTCATAAGTAGAGGTAGCGCTGTATAAATATATGAATGCACACATAAATACATACTTTTTGCCTATGAATGAAATAAATAAATAAATAAGATACATAATTGGAAATTAAATGAATAATAAGAATATGTCTCACATGCCCATGGGGGGCATGTGACCCCAGGGAACATACCTTCCTTTTCGCCTCGTTGGAATAAAGTGTAATTGCACATGTACTCCACTAGGGGCAGTGGTGCTCTCGTTGTCAGTGTTTAGGGAGTATTAGCTATATTGTGTTGGTTTTTTTGGACGTACATGCGCGCACAGCAAAGAGCAGGAGATATGAAGTGAACAAACCCTCGAGACGCCACAGAAAAATATTTAACAGGGATGAAAGAAAGGAGGAGAGAGACGGAGATGATGAGACAAACGAAAGTCAGCAGAAAGTTAAGACGAGGAAATATAACGTTGCTGATGTCGCGCTGCTTCTCTGTGACTACGGTGACTGATGCACTTTAAATCTTTACAAAATAAAAAACTATTTTAATAGTTATCCTTTGTTATAAGTGGATCTATATTTCTTTATTTTTTGTTTCCCTTAATGTTAATAAGAATGCTGTTTACACTCAGTATTCGAGTTACAATGTAGGCGAGTTACGACCACCCGTACTTACGATCCACGTCCAGCAGATGGCAGCGCAGTGCGTCAGATAGTTGTAGTTAGTGCGTAGTGCATTCTACTACTGGAAAATGGTAGAACAAACTTTTTTTTCTCTGAGGAAAGAAGAGACTCTACCTTTTATTATGGCAGTTTCAGTGTTCACATAATCATAAAATACAATATTCTATGGTCTTCGGAAGATCAGTAAACAAGCTCTGCAGCTGGCTGGCAGCCAATCGGTTAATGCAGTATAATTTTATATTCATTTTGTATACGCTCCAATTCACAACCAGTCTGACTCACGACTGGTTTGTTGGAACCGATCTAAGTTGTAACTCGGATACCGAGTGTATACTATTTCTAGTCACGTTGGAGGGTTTCTGAAATGTTGTCTTCTTCCGGGGGGGGGGGGCAGCAGAAACTAATTGAGAGTCCTGGTCTATTAAGACTGAAACTGTTTATTGTACCAGGCTGTAAAAATGTTTATTTCTACTGTAAATAAAGTTGTCAGTAGAAGAACTGCAGCCTCTAGTGGTCGGTAGAGGAACTACAGCCTCTAGTGGTCGGTAGAGGAACCGCAGCCTCTAGTGGTCAATAGAGGAACTGCAGCCTCTAGTGGTCGGTAGAGGAACTGCAGCCTCTAGTGGTCGGTAGAGGAACTGCAACCTCTAGTGGTCGGTGGAGGAACTGCAGCCTTTAGTGATCGGTGGAGGAACCGCAACCTCTAGTGGTCGGTAGAGGAACTGCAGCCTCTAGTGGTCGGTAGAGGAACTGCAGCCTCTAGTGGTCGGTAGAGGAACTGCAACCTCTAGTGGTCGGTAGAGGAACTGCAGCCTCTAGTGGTCGGTAGAGGAACTGCAGCCTCTAGCGGTCGGTAGAGGAACTGCAGCCTCTAGTGGTCGGTGGAGGAACCGCAACCTCTAGTTGTCAGTAGAGGAACCGCAGCCTTTAGTGATCGGTGGAGGAACCGCAACCTCTAGTGGTCGGTAGAGGAACTGCAGCCTCTAGTGGTCGGTAGAGGAACCGCAGCCTCTAGCGGTCGGTAGAGGAACTGCAACCTCTAGTGGTCGGTGGAGGAACCGCAGCCTCTAGTGGTCGGTAGAGGAACTGCAACCTCTAGTGGTCGTTAGAGGAACTGCAGCCTTTAGTGGTCGGTAGAGGAACCGCAACCTCTAGTGGTCCGTAAAGGGACCGCAGCCTCTATTGGTCGGTAGAGGAACCGCAGCCTCTAGTGGTCGGTGGAGGAACCGCAACCTCTAGTGGTCAGTGGAGGAACCACAGCCTTTAGTGGTCCGTAGAGGAACCGCAACCTCTAGTGTTCGGTGGAGGAACCGCAGCCTTTAGTGGTCGGTGGAGGAACCGCAGCCTCTAGTGGACGGTGGAGGAACCGCAACCTCTAGTGGTCAGTGGAGAAACCACAGCCTTTAGTGGTCCGTAGAGGAACCGCAACCTCTAGTGTTCGGTGGAGGAACCGCAACCTCTAGTGGTCAGTGGAGGAACCACAGCCTCTAGTGGTCCGTAGAGGAACCGCAACCTCTAGTGTTCGGTGGAGGAACCGCAGCCTCTAGTGGACGGTGGAGGAACCGCAACCTCTAGTGGACGGTGGAGGAACCGGAGCCTCTAGTGGTCGGTGGAGGAACCGCAGCCTCTAGTGGACGGTGGAGGAACCGCAGCCTCTAGTGGTCGGTAGAGGAACCGCAACCTCTAGTGGTCGGTAGAGGAACCGCAACCTCTAGTGGTCGGTGGAGGAACCGCAGCCTTTAGTGGTCAGTAGAGGAACCGCAGCCTCTAGTGGTCAGTAGAGGAACCGCAGCCTCTAGTGGTCAGTAGAGGAACCGCAGCCTCTAGTGGTCAGTAGAGGAACCGCAGCCTCTAGTGGTCAGTAGAGGAACTGCAACCTCTAGTGGTCGGTAGAGGAACTGCAGCCTCTAGTGGTCAGTAGAGGAACCGCAGCCTCTAGTGGTCAGTAGAGGAACCGCAGCCTCTAGTGGTCAGTAGAGGAACCGCAGCCTCTAGTGGTCGGTGGAGGAACCGCAGCCTTTAGTGGTCGGTAGAGGAACCGCAGCCTCTAGTGGTCGGTGGAGGAACCGCAGCCTCTAGTGGTTGGTAGGAACCGCAGCCTCTAGGTGGTAGGGAACCGCAGCCTCTAGTGGTCGGTGGAGGAACCGCAGCCTCTAGTGGTCGGTGGAGGAACCGCAAGCCTCTAGTGGTCAGGTAGAGGAACCGCAGCCTCTAGTGGTCGGTAGAGGAACCGCAGTGGTCTAGTGGTAGGAACCGCAGCCTCTAGTGGTCAGTAGAGGAACCGCAGCCTCTAGTGGCCGGTAGAGGAACTGCAGCCTCTAGTGGCCGGTAGAGGAACTGCACTGCCACACCAGAAAAACCAGAGGGCGTCCTTTGGTCACCACATTTTTTTCAACCTGTATGTTTAACTGGAAATCTCCTAATATTACTAGTCTGATTAAAATCTTAATTGGCATAGCATAAGCCAAAGTCAACCAAGCTAAAGTAGCTAACTGTGATTGACATTAGGTGGGCGTGTTCCTTCACAGTCCTGCTTGTTTCTAACAGCTCTGTGCACTAAGAAAAAAAGACTTCAAATGCCCCCTACTCAGAAAGCTGACATCACAGAGGGTTTGTCCAGTTCTCTTTATACAGTTTATGATCAAGGATTACAGACACCTGTGTAGATGATTCTCCAGAACCTGCAGGATCATTTGTATTGACGATCTCAGCGACCGTGGCCTTTCCAGGGTTGTTCGGGTCGAGAATAATGAAGGTAAAGCTGCATCTTTAACCTCCCACTATCACTCCAACTGGAGATTAATGGAGCTCACAGTTTTCCAGCTTCACCTCCACCTCTAAAATTTTCACTTTGACTTCAGAATAATGTCTCTCCATCTGTTTTCCTCCCTCAGTCTAACCTCTGGACTGCAGAATAATGTAGATGTGTTTATTTTTACTCCCCCCCCCCCCCCCCCCCCGACCCCCGTCACTATCAGTCTGGCTTTAGAATAATGTAGGCGCATCTGCTCCGCTCACCCCCCTAACCCCTCAACTTCCCGCCACTTCAGGATAATGTAGGTGCATCTATTATCTCCGCCTGCTCCAGCGCTTGTTTACAACACCCCCCCCCCCCCCACCCCCCCCACCCCCCCTACCAGACCCTGTTATGGAGCAGAGTCTCTGCTTTAAACTTAACTGCAGATTCATGCAGAGATTTATAACACGTAGTTTATTAACATCAGTTACACCAGCCTCCATCTACTGCTCCAACTTTTTCTCTTTTCTCTTTCTCCACAAACACCAACATGGAGGGGGGGAAGGGGGGGAGGGGGGGCAGCAGATAACAGCGTTGCAGCAGCGCTTTTATTTCTCATATCTGTGAAGAGCGTGTAGCTGCGGTCAGAATACAGTGACCTTAGTTGATCAACGACCCCCCTCAGCTACCTGATAAGAGCTCTAATACAACATGGGGGGGGGGGGGGGGGGGGGTGTGTACTGTAATTATTTCTGTGCTGTCGGGGGGGGGGGCGGACCACGACCCTCCCGCTGATTTAAATCTGAGTGGAAGCTGCGAAGAAGAAGAGGAGGAGGAAGAACATCTACAAGGAGACAAATATCAGGACGAGCTGGAAATTGGAGCAGTTTGTCATGAAGAGCTCTGCCACGATCACTGGAGGCTGCTGGGAGCTGGTTCACGCTCCGCTGGTGGTAACACGCACAGGTGCTGGGAGATGACAGGTGAGGAACCAAGAACAGTTACAGACGTCTGTGAGGAAAACAATTAAAAACAGAGTTAACGAGGGTCAAACCTCATGAATCTGTACTTTATTCCCAGTAGAACATCAGGAATATACCAGATGTTCAACTGGTGATGGATCATGTTGACCTTGATGGCAGTAACACATCTGGAAACAGCTGGATTTCACTGCAGCCTCTAGCGGTCGGTAGAGGAACAGCAGCTTCTAGTGGTCAATAGAGGAACCACAGCCTCTAGTGGTCAGTAGAGGAACTGCAGCCTCTAATGGTCAGTAGAGGAACTGCAGCCTCTAGTGGTCAGTAGAGGAACTGCAGCCTCTAGTGGTCAATAGAGGAACTGCAGTCCCTAATGGTCAATAGAGGAACTGCAGTCCCTAGTGGTCGGTAGAAGAACTGCAGCCTCTAGTGGTCGGTAGAGGAACTGCAGCCTCTAGTGGTCAGTAGAGGAACTGCAGCCTCTAATGGTCAATAGAGGAACTGCAGTCCCTAATGGTCAATAGAGGAACTACAGTCCCTAGTGGTCGGTAGAAGAACTGCAGCCTCTAGTGGTCGGTAGAGGAACTGCAGCCTCTAGTGGTCAGTAGAGGAACTGCAGCCTCTAATGGTCAATAGAGGAACTGCAGTCCCTAGTGGTCGGTAGAAGAACTGCAGCCTCTAGTGGTCAGAGGAACTGCAGCCTCTAGTAGAGAACTGCAGCCTCTAATGGTCAGAGGAACTGCAGCCTCCAATGGTCAATAGAGGAACTGTGTCTCTAGTGGTTGGTAGAGGAACTGCAGCCTCTAGTGGTCAGTAGAGGAACTGCAGCCTCTAGTGGTCAGTAGAGAACTGCAGCTCTAGTGGTCGGTAGAGGAACTGCAGCCTCTAGTGGTCAGTAGAAGGAACTGCAGCCTCTAATGGTCAATAGAGGAACTGCAGCCTCTAATGGTCAATAGAGGAACTGTGTCTCTAGTGGTTGGTAGAGGAACTGCAGCCTCTAGTGGTCAGTAGAGGAACTGCAGCCTCTAGTGGTCAGTAGAGGAACTGCAGCCTCTAGTGGTCAGTAGAGGAACTGCAGCCTCTAGTGGTCAGTAGAGGAACTGCAGCCTCTAGTGGTCAGTAGAGGAACTGCAGCCTCTAGTGGTCAGTAGAAGAACTGCAGCCTCTAGTGGTCAGTAGAGGAACTGCAGCCTCTAATGGTCAATAGAGGAACTGCAGCCTCCAATGGTCAATAGAGGAACTGCAGTCTCTAGTGGTCGGTAGAAGAACTGCAGCCTCTAGTGGTTGGTAGAGGAACTGCAGCCTCTAGTTGTCAATAGAGGAACTGCAGCCTCTAATGGTCAATAGAGGAACTGCAGCCTCTGAAGGTCAATAGAGGAACTGCAGCCTCTAGTGGTCGGTAGAGGAACTGCAGCCTCTAATGGTCAATAGAGGAACTGCAGTCTCTAGTGGTCAGTAGAAGAACTGCAGCCTCTAATGGTCAATAGAGGAACTGCAGCCTCCAGTGGTCAATAGAGGAACTGCAGTCTCTAGTGGTTGGTAGAGGAACTGCAGCCTCTAGTGGTCAGTAGAGGAACTGCAGCCTCTAGTGGTCAGTAGAAGAACTGCAGCCTCTAATGGTCAGTAGAGGAACTGCAGCCTCTAATGGTCAATAGAGGAACTGCAGCCTCTAATGGTCAATAGAGGAACTGCAGCCTCTAATGGTCAGTAGAGGAACTGCAGCCTCTAATGGTCAATAGAGGAACTGCAGTCTCTCGTGGTCAATAGAGTAACTGCAGCCTCTAATAGTCAATAGGGGAACTGCAGCCTCTAATGGTCAATAGAGGAACTGCAGCCTCTAGTGGTCAATAGAGGAACTGCAGCCTCTAGTGGTCGGTAGAGGAACCGCAGCCTCTAATGGTCAATAGAGGAACCGCAGCCTCTAGTGGTCAATAGAGGAACCGCAGCCTCTAGTGGTCGGTAGAGGAACCGCAGTCTCTAGTGGTCGGTAGAGGAACTGCAGCCTCTAATGGTCAATAGAGGAACTGCAGTCTCTAGTGGTCGGTAGAAGAACTGAAGCCTCTAGTGGTTGGTAGAGGAACTGCAGCCTCTAGTGGTCAATAGAGGAACTGCAGCCTCTAATGGTCAGTAGAGGAACTGCAGCCTCTAGTGGTCAGTAGAGGAACTGCAGCCTCTAATGGTCGGTAGAGGAACTGCAGCCTCTAATGGTCGGTAGAGGAACTGCAGCCTCTAATGGTCAATAGAGGAACTGCAGTCTCTAGTGGTCAGTAGAAGAACTGCAGCCTCTAATGGTCAATAGAGGAACTGCAGCCTCTAATGGTCAATAGAGGAACTGCAGCCTCCAATGGTCAATAGAGGAACTGCAGTCTCTAGTGGTCGGTAGAGGAACTGCAGTCTCTAGTGGTTGGTAGAGGAACTGCAGCCTCTAGTGGTCAGTAGAGGAACTGCAGCCTCTAATGGTCAGTAGAGGAACTGCAGCCTCTAATGGTCAGTAGAAGAATTGCATCCTCTAGTGGTCAATAGAGGAACTGCAGCCTCTAGTGGTCAATAGAGGAACCGCAGCCTCTAATGGTCAATAGAGGAATTGCAGCCTCTAGCGGTCGGTAGAGGAACTGCAGCCTCTAGTGGTCGGTAGAGGAACTGCAGCCTCTAGTGGTCAATAGAGGAACCGCAGTCTCTAGTGGTCAATAGAGGAACTGCAGCCTCTAGTGGTCGGTAGAGGAACTGCAGCCTCTCGTGGTCGGTAGAGGAACTGCAGCCTCTTGTGGTCGGTAGAGGAACTGCAGTCTCTTGTGGTCGGTAGAGGAACTGCAGTCTCTAATGGTCAATAGAGGAACTGCAGCCTCTTGTGGTCGGTAGAGGAACTGCAGCCTCTTGTGGTCGGTAGAGGAACTGCAGTCTCTAATGGTCAATAGAGGAACTGCAGTCCTCTTGTGGTCGGTAGAGGAACTGCAGTCTCTAATGGTCAATAGAGGAACTGCAGCCTCTTGTGGTCGATAGAGGAACTGCAGTCTCTAGTGTTGCTCTAGTCTGGAGCTCCTGAAACCGTTTGACCTTGAAAGCATCGGCGCTGCAGCCACAGACGGTAATTGTTGGGAAACTTTTTTAAAAAAGTGTCAATTGTGCTTTTATTGTGAAGTCGGGAGGATGTATGAGGCGGCGGCGCCCGGTGATGGATGGCGCCGTACTCAGCTTTCCTGATTTCACAAATTTGTATGAAATGTGTCCTGAGTTGATGAAGGCGAGGAGATAAGAGGCTGGAGGAGGCGCCGGCCAATAGGATTCATCTGTTTCTGCCTCTTATCTGCTGATAGAGGAGCACCCTCACTCTCTTCCTTTCCTTCTCTCCTTCCCTTTGCTGCTTCATCACTTTCCCTCTCTGCTTTTCTGTCCTCGTCCTCTTTTTTGTTTTCTCGCCTCGTCTCCATCATCGTCTTTGTTTCATGGTCCTCATTTCTCCACATCTAACCCTTTAGTTTTTAATTCTCCTCAACGACACCTCTGGACTTATTACCTCTCCTCGTCTCCTTCCTTTCCTTTCCTGGTGTTACAATCACTCTGGCCTATAAACTAATCATCCTTTTGTTTTGTTCCTTTGCTGGAGCCACATCGGGCCCGGCAGAGTTCTGGTTCAGGCCTGACAGAAGAGCAGTGAGGTGATCCTCAACGTTGTCTGGGTTCCATGAGGTAGATGATCTGGTTCCTCTCTGGTAAACAAACAAGGTGGGTTAAAGTTCACCTTTGAAGTTAAAGTTGAAACCTAAAGGTCCGTTTCAACCACAGGAACTTCTTCCAGGAACCAGAACCTTTGTTCCTCATTTCCACATGTTTCAACCAGAGGAATCAGACCTTTCCTTGGTTCCTTCCTTTGACCACAGGAACCATTTCCAGGAACAAAAGGTATTTTAGGGGTCCGTTCCTCCGTCCTCCACTTCCGACACTAGTGGGGGTCCATCCATCCATCCATCCATCCATCCATCCACCCATCCATCCATCCATCCATCCATTATCCACCCATCATCCCATCTATCCATCCACCTATCCATCCCTCCGTCCCCGATCCATCAATTCATCCATCCATCCACTCATTCATCCACCCAGCCACTGATCCATCCATCCATCCATCCCTCCATCTATCCATCCATCATCCATCCATCCATCCCTCCATCTATCCATCCATCATCCATCCATCCATCCCTCCATCTATCCATCCATCATCCATCCATCCATCCATCCATCCCTCCATCTATCCTTCCATCTATCCATCCATCATCGATCCATTCATCCATTTGGTTAACTCACAGGGGTGTGAGTTAACTCATCTGGTGAACTAATCTGGGATGGGTTAACTCATCTGGGTTTTGGTCAAATCATCTGGTTAACTCATCTGGGTTTAGCTTAACTCATCTGATTAACTCATCTGGGTTTGGGTTAACTCACCTTGATGTGGGTTAACTCATCTGGGTTGAGGTTAACTCATCTGGTTAACTCACGTGGATGTGGGATAACTAATCTGATTAACTCACCTGGGATGGGTTAACTCATCTGGTTGTGGGTTAACTCACTGGGTTTATGTTAACTCATCTGGTTAACTCAACTGGATGTGGGTTAACTAATCTGGGTTTAGGTTAATTCATCTGGGATGGGTTAATTCATCTAAGTTTAGGTAAACTCATCTGGGTGTGGGTTAACACATCTGATTAACTCACCTGGGATGGGTTAACTCATCTGGGTGTGGGTTAACTCACCTGGGTTTAGGTTAATCCATCTTGTTAACTCATCTGGTTAACTTTTCTGGGTTTGGGTTAACTTACCTGAGTGTGGGTTAATTCATCTGGGATTGGGTTAACTCATCTGGTTAACTCGCCTGGGTGTGGATTTACTCATCTGGTGAAGTCTTTTGGGATGGGTTAACTCACCTGGGTGTGGGTTAACTCATCTGGGTTTAGGTTAACTCACCTGGGTTTAGGTTAACTTACCTGGATGTGGGTTAACTCATCTGGATTTGGCTTAACTCATCTGGGTTTGGGTTAACTCACCTGGATGTGGGTTAACTCATCTGGGTTGAGGTTAACTCATCTGGTTAACTCACGTGGATGTGGGATAACTAATCTGATTAACTCACCTGGGATGGGTTAACTCATCTGGTTGTGGGTTAACTCACTGGGTTTATGTTAACTCATCTGGTTAACTCACCTGGATGTGGGTTAACTAATCTGGGTTTAGGTTAATTCATCTGGGATGGGTTAATTCATCTAAGTTTAGGTAAACTCATCTGGGTGTGGGTAAACACATCTGATTAACTCACCTGGGATGGGTTAACTCATCTGGGTGTGGGTTAACTCACCTGGGTTTAGGTTAACTCCTCTGGTTAACTCACCTGGGTGTGTATTAACTCATCTGGGTTTAGGTTAACTCAGCTACATTGAGTTAACCTGGGTTTAGGTTAACTCACCTGGCTGTGGGTTAACTTATCTGGGTTTAAAGTTAACTCATCTGGTTAACTCCTCTGGGTTTAGGTTAACTTACCTGGGTGTGGGTTAACTCGTCTGGGTTTGGATTAACTCATCTGGGTTTAGGTTAATCCATCTTGTTAACTCATCTGGTTAACTTATCTGGGTTTGGGTTAACTTACCTGAGTGTGGGTTGATTCATCTGGGATTGGGTTAACTCATCTGGTTAACTCGCCTGGGTGTGGATTTACTCATCTGGTGAAGTCTTTTGGGATGGGTTAACTCACCTGGGTGTGGGTTAACTCACCTGGGTTTAGGTTAACTCATCTGGTTAATTCACCTGGGTTTAGGTTAACTCACCTAGGTGTGGGTTAACTCATCCATCCATCCCTCCATCCATCCATCCATCCAGGTATCCAGTCTGAGTCCTGGTTCAACCACAGGAATGAGTTTCAGACAACCAGAGGTGTTTGTGTGGTTCTGGTCCACTTCAGGGTCTGTAGAACCACCTGGACCCCCGTGACTCCAAAAGCACCTGCGTCATTTCTACAAATGTACAATTTTGACTTTCTTCATAAGATTTTGTATGGAAAATGCTAATTTGCAAACTTTCTGTAAACTCATAAAAAAACACAACTGTGTTTTTTTAAAAGTGAATTTAATTCCTTCAATTATTACTTTTTTTTTCATAAAATCACAAATTACTGTTTTAAAATCACGACTCTCAGAACTTTGTAACTTAATGTTGCAACATTTTGTTGTAAAAAACACATTTTTGTCGTATTTCATATTTTAGAAATCACTACAATTTAACGTCAGATCTTGAGTTTGTGTCATAAAAATCACAAATTTTACAAAATCGTGACACTGACAAATAAAATCGTGAGTTTTTCAGAACTGCAGTTTTTTTGTAAAAACAACATTTTTGTATAAACTTTAACTCTGGTGAAGCAGCTCCTCAACGGTCGCTCTGCAGGACGCCGGTCAAGTCCGAGGTCAAAGGGGGCGGAGCTTGAGCGCCACCTGGAGTCCACCTGCACACCTGGCTGTGTTTCCAGATCACACTGAGGGAGTCTCATGTCTCAATGATACTGGACACTGAGGGAGTCTCGTGTCCCTGATGCTGGACACTGAGGGAGTCTCATGTCTCTGACGCTGGACACTGAGGGAGTCTCATGTCTCTGACGCTGGACACTGAGGGAGTCTCGTGTCTCGACTATGCTGGACACTGAGGGAGTCTCATGTCTCATGATGATGCTGGACACTGAGGGAGTCTCATGTCTCAATGATGTTGGACACTGAGGGAGTCTCATGTCTCAATGATGCTGGACACTGAGGGAGTCTCATGTCTCTGATGATGCTGGACACTGAGGGAGTCTCATGTCTCATGATGCTGGACACTGAGGGAGTCTCATGTCTCAAATGATGCTGGACACTGAGGGAGTTTCATGTCTCAATGATGCTGGACACTGAGGGAGTCTCATGTCTCTGATGCTGGACACTGAGGGAGTCTCATGTCTCTGATGCTGGACACTGAGGGAGTCTCATGTCTCGATGATGCTGGACACTGAGGGAGTCTCATGTCTCGATGATGCTGGACACTGAGGGAGTCTCATGTCTCAATGATGCTGGACACTGAGGGAGTCTCATGTCTCAATGATGCTGGACACTGAGGGAGTCTCATGTCTCAATGATGCTGGACACTGAGGGAGTCTCATGTCTCTGATGATGCTGGACACTGAGGGAGTCTCATGTCTCAATGATGCTGGACACTGAGGGAGTCTCATGTCTCATGATGCTGGACACTGAGGGAGTCTCATGTCTCGATGATGCTGGACACTGAGGGAGTCTCATGTCTCAATGATGCTGGACACTGAGGGAGTCTCATGTCTCAATGATGCTGGACACTGAGGGAGTCTCATGTCTCGATGATGCTGGACACTGAGGGAGTCTCGTGTCTCGATGATGCTGGACACTGAGGGAGTCTCATGTCTCTGATGCTGGACACTGAGGGAGTCTCATGTCTCGATGATGCTGGACACTGAGGGAGTCTCATGTCTCATGATCTGACGCTGGACACTGAGGGAGTCTCATGTCTCGATGATGCTGGACACTGAGGGAGTCTCATGTCTCGATGATGCTGGACACTGAGGGAGTCTCATGTCTCGATGATGCTGGACACTGAGGGAGTCTCATGTCTCTGATGCTGGACACTGAGGGAGTCTCATGTCTCTGATGATGCTGGATACTGAAGGAGTCTCATGTCTCTGATGATGTTGGACACTGAAGGAGTCTCATGTCTCGATGATGCTGGACACTGAGGGAGTCTCATGTCTGGATGATGCTGGACACTGAGGGAGTCTCATGTCTCTGATGATGCAGGACACTGAGGGAGTCTCATGTCTCAATGATGTTGGACACTGAGGGAGTCTCGTGTCTCGATGATGCTGGACACTGGACACTGAGGGAGTCTCATGTCTCGATGATGCTGGACACTGAGGGAGTCTCGTGTCTCGATGATGCTGGACACTGGACACTGAGGGAGTCTCGTGTCTCGATGATGCTGGACACTGAGGGAGTCTTGTGTCTCTGATGCTGGACACTGAGGGAGTCTCATGTCTCGATGATGCTGGACACTGAGGGAGTCTCATGTCTCGATGATGCTGGACACTGAAGGAGTCTCATGTCTCGATGATGCTGGACACTGAGGGAGTCTCATGTCTCTGATGCTGGACACTGAGGGAGTCTCGTGTCTCTGATGCTGGACACTGAGGGAGTCTCATGTCTCGATGATGCTGGACACTGAGGGAGTCTCATGTCTCTGATACTGGACACTGAGGGAGTCTCATGTCTCTGATGATGCTGGACACTGAGGGAGTCTCATGTCTCTGATACTGGACACTGAGGGAGTCTCATGTCTCGATGATGCTGGACTCTGAGGGAGTCTAGTGTCTCGATGATGCTGGACACTGAGGGAGTCTCATGTCTCTGATGCTGGACACTGAGGGAGTCTCATGTCTCTATGATGCTGGACACTGAAGGAGTCTCATGTCTCGATGATGCTGGACACTGAAGGAGTCTCATGTCTCGATGATGCTGGACACTGAGGGAGTCTCATGTCTCTGATGCTGGACACTGAGGGAGTCTCATGTCTCTATGATGCTGGACACTGAAGGAGTCTCATGTCTCGATGATGCTGGACACTGAAGGGAGTCTCATGTCTCAATGATGCTGGACACTGAGGGAGTCTCGTGTCTCGATGATGCTGGACACTGGACACTGAGGGAGTCTCGTGTCTCGATGATGCTGGACACTGAGGGAGTCTCATGTCTCTGATGCTGGACACTGTGGGAGTCTCGTGTCTCAATGACGTCTCAGACTTCCCAGTATTTTACCGTAAACCGGAGCCGTTTGTCTCCACGTCCCTCCGAGGCTCCTCAGCCTCGCGGTAAAACTGCCAGCGCTGCCGTTCGTCGGGACGAGACACTAAATCTTCTTTAAGACACCTCGAGCCTTTTTTCTGTCTTTTCTTTTTTTTCTGAGGTTCTTTAAAACAACATTGATTGTTTCCCAGAACGACTTTCTGTCGCCGTGGTAATGATTATGCAGATGTGGCACAACCTTTCCGTTTGACGGGCGCTTCCCACGGGGGAGGAGGTGACACGGCAGCTGTTGCCACGCCGACAGGAGGCCCCACCGGTCCCGCCCCTCGTGCTTAGTTTGGCCTTTTTAGGTCGCAGAAGTGGGTGATGTGTTTGAATGAACGCTGCAGCTGCTTCCAGCCGACACATACCTGAACAGGTATGTGTCTGAAATCAGCGTGTTTCACACAGCCAGGTGTGATTTCAGGTGTCCAGCAGTCCTAGAACTCATTAACAGCTGGAACTGTTCCTCTTTCAAGGTTGGAAGGATTTAAATTCCAGACAAAGCGAGGGGAAAGTGGGCGTGAAGGAGAAACTCTGCCAAGGTTACCCATGAGCAAGGCGTTCCACCACCTGAATGTCTGATATGACAGACGCTGGGAGAAGATACTAATCACTTAAGCATGTTTAATTACACACAACACAGAAAAGAACATTTAGACTGTTAATATGGTAAAGAACATGTAATCAGTTCATTCCATTTATGTCAAACACATGAAAATACAAAATGGAACAAATTTACAGTTTAACAAAATCCAATTTTAACTCTTAATCAGTGACAGAACAAGTTTTCTTTGGTCCATAGTTTGGTCATCCACGTCCGAAACCCGCCCACCCAACTATCCTAACCCACTCATCTGGGTTAACTCATCTGGGTTTGGATTAATTCTTCTGGGTTTAGGTTAACTCACCTGGGTTTAGGTTAACTCACCTGGGTGTTGGTTAACTCACCTGGGTTTAGGTTAACTAATCTGGTTAACTCACCTGGGTGTGGGTTAACTCATCTGGGTTTAAGTTAATTTACATGGGTGTGGATTAACTCATCTGGGTTTGAGTTAACTCATCTGGGTTTTGTTAATTCCTCTGGTTAACTCATCTGGGTTTAGGTTAACTCATCTGGTTAACTCATCTGGGATGGGTTAACTCATCTGGGTTTAGGTTAACTCACCTGGGTGTGGGTTAACTCATCTGAATAACTCACCTGCGATGGGTTAACTCATCTGGGTTTAGGTTAACTCACCTGGGTGTGGGTTAACTCACCTGGGTTTAGGTTAACTAATCTGGTTAACTCACCTGGGTGTGGGTTAACTCATCTGGGTTTAAGTTAATTTACATGGGTGTGGATTAACTCATCTGGGTTTGAGTTAACTCATCTGGGTTTTGTTAATTCCTCTGGTTAACTCATCTGGGTTTAGGTTAACTCATCTGGTTAACTCATCTGGGATGGGTTAACTCATCTGGGTTTAGGTTAACTCACCTGGGTGTGGGTTAACTCATCTGAATAACTCACCTGCGATGGGTTAACTCATCTGGGTTTGGGTTAACTCATCTGGGTGTGGGTTAACTCACCTGGGTGTGGGTTAACTCATCTGGTTAACTCATCTGGGATGGGTTAACTCATCTGGGTTTAGGTTAACTCACCTGGGTGTGGGTTAACTCATCTGAATAACTCACCTGCGATGGGTTAACTCATCTGGGTTTGGGTTAACTCATCTGGGTGTGGGTTAACTCACCTGGGTTTGGGTTAACTCATCTGGGTTTAGATTAACTCATCTGGTTAACTCCTCTGGGTTTAGGTTAACTCAACTGGGTGTGGGTTAACTCATCTGGGTTTGGGTTAACTCATCTGGGTGTGGGTTAACTCATCTGGGTTTAGGTTAACTTATCTGGGTGTGGGTTAACTCACCTGGGTTTAAGTTAACACATCTGGGTTTAGGGAAGCTCACCTGGGTTTGGGTTAACTCATCTGGGTTTAGATTAACTCATCTGGTTAACTCCTCTGGGTTTAGGTTAACTCACCTGGGTTTGGGTTAACTCATCTGGGTTTAGGTTAACTTACATGGGTGTGGGTTAACTCATCTAGGTTTGGCGTAACTCACCTGGGTTTAGGTTAATTCAATCTGGTTAACTCATCTGGGTTTGGGCTAACTCATCTGGGTTTAGGTTAACTCACCTGGGTGTGGGTTAACTCATCTGGTTAACTCCTCTGGGTTTAGGTTAACTCATCTGGGTTTGGCTTAACTCACCTGGGTGTGGTTTAACTCACCTGGGTTTAAGTTAACTCATCTGGTTAACTCATCTGGGTTTAGGTTAACTCATCTGGTTAACTCATCTGGGTTTGGGTTAACTCATCTGGGTGTGGGTTAACTCACCTGGGTGTGGGTTAACTCATCTGGTTAACTCATCTGGGATGGGTTAACTCACCTGTGTTTGGGTTAACTCACCTGGGTGTGGGTTAACTCATCTGGGATGGGTTGTGGGGGCGGTAGTCCAGGTGTCCTTCTCCTTGGAGGTCCTCCAGCTCCTCCGCTCTACTGTGATGTCCTCAGGCTGAGACATCTGAACCTGATCCTGCAGTTTGACCATCCGTTGGCGTCCTGCTTCATCTCTACGCTGAAGCAGAGGAGCTTCAGACCCAGAGACAACGTAAACCTGTGTATGCAACGTGGCAACACTGTTGGAAGAGGACGTTATCATCTTTATTTGTTGCGGTCACAGCAGAGAAAACAACACCAGATGTTAGAAGGATAAAAAATACGTCATACGTATATTCCGAGACATGAACTCTCCTCCTGCTTGGACATGTCCAAAAAACCCCTACAGGGAGGCGTCCAGGGGCTGTCCACATATATTGAGTTATACATTCAGCTATTATCCTAATTTAAACCTTGGTCCAGACACCCTGCAGAGAAAAGGTGCCATCTAAACGACCTTGAGCTGCCGGATGGGGGACGGCCTTGTAGGTGGGCCCTGTGTCCTGGACTTTACCTGTGGAGGTCACCACATGGTTTCCTCCTCCTGTGAGCTCACCACTCACAGATCTGGGTCCATGTGGGGTTAGGGTTATGGGAGCAGCCGAGGGCGTGGATCGAAACCAGCGCCCAGTTAAAAACCCTGCACCAGTCTGATGCTGTTTTTGTACCTTTAAGAAAACCAGAATTTAAAAGCTCCTCTGACCAGGATGCAGAAGAAGTGACTGTTAAACGTGGACGTGTCTCCCTCCAACGACAGCCCTGCTCTGGATTTATTCTCTCTGATGATTGGCCGTCTGCCGTCTCCCTGACAGCCAGCCTTCTTCATCATATCTCCACTTTTCCTCTCTTCTTCTTCAAATCATTTTTTCTTTCATATTCAGTTTTTTTCTTTTTTTTTTCTCTCTGCACCCCCCCCCCCTCCCCCCCGCACCGCCACCGGATTTTATTTGACAGGAAATATTCCAGCCGATGTGGCGTGGTTGTAGATCTCTGGCCGTGGCAGACGGCATCGATCGGGCTGATTTGCATACATAAATCTATTGGCTATCTGACACTTGCCAATACTCTGGGCAGCGGGGAGCGGCGGTGCTGAGCTGGCCGGGTCACATTATCATTGGTGATGGAGGTTTGATGAAGTGTGACAGCGCTGCACAGCTGCTGACTGACTGTCTGAGAGGCTGCACCGCTAAAAATTACACCTCAGCTTCAGCTGCAGCGGGGGGGGGGGGGGGGGGGGCTGTTACTGGCACGCCCATCACTGGAACGCCCATCACTGGCACACCCATCACTGGTTCGCCCACCACTGGTTCGCTCATCCTCTGGCACGCCCATCACTGGAACGCCCATCACTGGCACGCCCTTCACTGGAACGCCCATCACTGGCTTGCCCATCACTGGTTCGCCCATCACTGGCTCGCCCACCACTGGCACGCCCATCAGTGGCTCGCCCAGCACTGGCACGCCTATCACTGGCTTTCCAATCACTGGTTCACCCATCACTGGCTTGCCCATCACTGGTTTGCCCATCACTGGCTTGCCCATCACTGGTTCGCTCATCCTCTGGCTCACCCACCACTGGCACGCCCATCACTGGCACGCCCACCACTGGCACGCCCATCACTGGCACACCCATCACTGGAACGCCCATCACTGGCATGCCCTTCACTGGAACGCCCATCACTGGCACGCCCATCACTGGTTGCCCATCACTGGTTCGCCCATCACTGGCTCGCCCACCACTGGTTCGCCCATCACTGGAACGCCCATCACTGGCTTGCCCATCACTGGTTCGCCCATCACTGGCACGCCCATCCCTGGCTTGCCCATCACTGGTTCACTTATCAATGGCTCACCCATCAGTGGTTCGCCCATCACTGACACGCCCATCACTGGTTTGCCCATCACTGGTTCACCCATCACTGGTTCGCCCATCACTGGCTTGCCCATCACTGGTTCGCCCATCACTGGTTCGCCCATCACTGGTTCGCCCATCACTGGCTTGCCCATCAGTGGCTCGCCCATCACTGGTTCACCCATCGCTGGTTCGCCCATCACTGGTTCGCCCATCACTGGTTCGCCCATCACTGGTTCGCCCATCACTGGTTTGCCCATCACTGGTTCGCCCATCACTGGCATCACTGGTTGCCCATCACTGGTTCGCCCATCACTGGTTCCCATCACTGGTTCGCCCATCACTGGTTCACCCATCACTGGTTCACCCATCACTGGTTCACCCATCACTGGTTCGCCCATCACTGGTTCGCCCATTACTGGTTCACCCATTACTGGTTCGCCCATCACTGGTTCGCCCATCACTGGAACGCCCATCACTGCCACGCCCACCACTGCCACGCCCACCAGGCTGGATTTACATTTATAAGTAGCATATTTCAGGGTGAAATCCTAAACACAGCAAGTCTGCTGCAGTCCCGCTCTGCAGCGCCCCCTGCTTGTAGATGCCAATTATGTTGTTGACGTTAGATGGCGTATAAAGAACTGGACACACCCACTGATGACATCACAGGAACATTCCAGAGCAGTTATTGGCTTGTATCGAAGTGGACGCCTAAAACAGGGACAGTTAAACCAACAGGACACTTGATTTTAGCTCACACTGTAAAAAAAATTGTGAATATAACAAAATTTTACCGTCTATTTTACAGATTTTTTTCTGTATTTTTAAAATACCATTTAATTTACAAAAATAGACTGATTTTACATGTCAAATGTAAAATAACATTAAATCACTGTAACTGTGAAAACACACAATATTTCTGTTCTTTTACAAAAAAAAACCCATTAGAAATACTTATATTTATTGTTAAAATACATTCAAAATATATCGTAATTTCACAAATATTCGTCTGTTATTTAAGGGAATAAATTGTAAAATTCAACTTTAAAAAAAAAAAAAATGAAAAAATCATTTAAAATTACTGAGGAATTAATAGTAAATTTTACTATAATTTCTTTGTTAATTGACTAATATTCTCATTGAAAATAACTACAATTACTCTCAATTTCTAGATGGTAACATTTATTAACATTATATTAATAAATGATTAATGATGACATTTATTTTGAAAGGCCATCTAAAGAGACGTAGGGAAAGGGGAAAGCTTGAGAGGGTGAATAATAAAGAGTTGGACTTGAACTTAGCGCTGCTGCCTCTGCTGATGGAGCATCAGCTCTAACCAAGGGAGCTGCAATTAAATGCTTTCAATAAAGCATTTCTCTGATACATATGCTGCTAGTGATCTGGCAGGTCCTTTGGGTCATTTCCCAGCATCCTTTGCAGCCTTGGTTGTTTAGGTGCTTATCCGTGTTTCCTTACATTTAACATGTTCAATTAGTGTCACCCACTGAGTTAAGTCTGTCTGTGTTCGAATCAGTACCCGTGAGTTTGTTTAATAAAGTGTGTAAAACTAAACTTGTGTTGTGCAAAAACAGGAAGTTGATAAAATACTCCTTTAGCTAGCGCCATGTATCTGTCAGGTGTTGCAGACCAGGATCCACTACAATACAAAGGCTTACAGTCCTTAAAATTATAGCAATTTTAAACCCAATATCTAGTTTTTCAACAGTTTTTTGACATGTTTTAAAAGATGAATCACATTATTTTTTTGTGTCATATACTGTTATATTACATCAAAAACAAATTATTATACAACTTCTTTACATAAAATAATGTCAATGAAAGCAATTAATAACAGCACATTTCTGTAAATTTATTATTATTATTCGTAATACAGCATTTACTTACCATTTTATCTTTCTGTAGCCTGACCAGGGACAAAGACTGCAAATTAGCTGAAGCTAGACATCTTGTATGCATCACATTTTCCATTCTTTGTGACAATGTTGTATGTATCGTCCCTGTTAAATAAACATAACTATATAAACATAACTAAACTATATTTCTAGGTAATTTAATTGTTTTAAAATGTGAAAATGTTTCTAATTAAATGTTAAAAACAACCTGAAAATGAGGCAAACTCTTGTTAAAATGACAACTACAAACTGTATTATAATTTTCTGTTATTTCACGGTATTTTTGTGGCACCCCAGCTGCCAGAAAATTACCGTTTTTTTTTTTAAGCGTTTTTTTAATTATTATTTTTTTACAGTGCAGAGACTCGATGAGCTGCTGCTGTGGACCAGTCTGCTCCCTGAAATGATCTCCGCTTCTTCAGGTTTGGAGCTGGACGTCTCAGCAGCTCCTCAAACTGGAGTCTGGAGGATGAATCATCCCTTCCTGAAAAAACACACACAGTCATCCAGAATCCTGATATTTTATCTCCACCTACCTCCAGATCATCTGCAGCTTCATGCTGTTAATTCTCGCTGCTCTTCGGCGTTCAGATCATTTAGAGCTGATAAACTCCTCCAGGAAACAGTTGTGGTGATGTGAGATGTTGCAGCGCTGCTGTGGCTCCATCTTTTTCTGTTTCTGGGAGGCGCAGAGGAGTTTCTGGTTTCTTTGTTTCCTTCAGAAGTAAAGGTCAGAGCTGCAGCTCAGTTCATGAAGACGTAGACTGAAGCTCTTTTCATTTATTCTTTTCTAGGGATGGGCAAGTTAACGAGTTATAACGCGTTAACTCATTCATTTATTAACGCCGACATTTATTTTATCGCGCGTTAACGCATGTTGCTCACATGCTTTTGTTTTGAAAAGTCTGTTACTGGCTGCTGCGGAACAGCTAAACAAGGAAAAGCTAAAACAGACATGAAGAACGGTAAAAATCTGTGTACTTTACAGTTCGGGTAGAAACTCAGGTAGCAATATTAACAATTCTGTCTGAAAAAGAAACTTTCAAACCCCTTTGTTCAACCAAACGATGGCGTCATTCCTCCATGTTCCATCAGATCTGCTCCATGTGTTCACTGTCCTGCTGTTCTCTAGCTGGTTACTGCAGTGCAGCTCCATCTAGTGGCTCAGATGTGTAATGACAACAGAAAGTCCCTCCATTATAAAACTAATTCAGTTCTGTGGCCCGTTTTTTTATTTAGTATTTTTGATCCAAGTCTAAAATTCGAATATTAAAAAAAAGGGCTTTTTTTTTGTTTTTTTGTGTTAGATTAAAAACAAAAAACGTAATAAAATGTCACTTTTTAATTTTTAAAATTTTTGATTGACGATTGAAAATGGAAAAAAACAAATGATTCACAGATAATTACAGAATGATAAAGTTAGTGAACTTTAACATGAACATTTTCATTTTAAAGTTCTCCCAGACGGAGGATTCAACAGAAACAAGGTTATTTGTAACAACTGACAAGTTGAACTCCCCGTTAAAAGTTTCTGCTGTTACCTCAGAAATTAATGTTTTAATGTTCTGATTGTGGTCTCAGGATATTTTTGGTAGACTTTTTTTTAATTTTTAATAAAAACTGGATAACATTAATGTCCTGGCAGTGGCAATAAGCTTTATTTTATTTGACATTTTTTAAGATATATGTGTTACTGACAAGTGCTGATGTTAAAAGTGTTTAAACAACAAATGTTATGGCACTTTAGTTCATATGGCAGCAGAACATTTAAATAAAAGTGACCTTTACACTACTTTTGAATTAATTAAATGAATTTTCGTATACAATGCGATTAATCGCGATTAAAAACTTTAATCGTTGCCCAGCCCTAATCTTTTCTTTTCTCTGAGCGTTGCGCGGCCCGACCTCGGAGCAGATGTGCTGGACGTCCACCCCTGAGAAGATTTATTAGAGTCCTGAATGTTCTCCATGATCCATCCTCAGGCGTGGGTCACGGACTCAGCCTGGCTACAGCGCTGAAAAGAAGCCTGGGTTCGTTGTTATTTTCATCACATTCCTCCGTCCTGATGACATAACACACAATAACAATCTGTAGAAGTATAAAGTTAAATACTGATATCATATCTAATAAGGCCAGGGTAACATAGACGGTAACATACAGTCATAGAAAAAATTATTAGACCACCCTTGTTTTCTTCAGTTTCTTGTTCATTTTAATGCCTGGTACAACTAAAGGTACATTTGTTTGGACAAACATAACGATAACCACAAAGATTGCTCATAAGAGTTTTATTTAAGAGCTGATATCTTACCATTTTCCATGGTTTTCTTGATTCTAACCTAAATCACTTAAGTTTTTACATCAATAGCTATGGAGTTGTACTGCAAAATGAACAAAGAAACTGAAGAAAAAATGGTGGTCTAATCATTTCTTCCATGACTGTATGTAGGTTTTACCAACTAACCTCGTACCATCACTGATCCTGGTATCAGGACCTGCTGATAACATCTGATATACATCTGGATGCCTACTGATAACATCTGGAGGACCCTGTTCCTCTTTGGTCCAGAGGAGGCGCTCCCGACCACAACCGAGCTGAGTGACGTCCATCCCAGAATCCTCCGAGCTCAGAGATGTGGACCCAGAGAAGGTGACCACGAGGCTGATCTTTTTAGTGTCTGAGCTCCTCCTTCAGGCAGTTTTAGTTTGGTGTCTTCCTCAGACAGACTTTTTTGCTCGCTCCTCGTGACGTCATCTTCATGATGATTTGGTCACAGGATGGAAGATCTTCCATCACTGAGCTCCTCATCGATACCGACTCCGAACCGAAACATCACCGCAGACACGTGTAACCATCAACCTGTTTGAAATAACCTTATTTTTGGTCCTTTATAGACGTGTTTTCTGACGTGTCGCAGGTCTGTAACAGGTAACTGACAGAGTCAGATCAGAACCAGCAGGAGCTGTCCGTGGTCCTGGATGTCTGATCATACAGATCAGAACCAGGAGCTGTCCGTGGTCCTGGATGTCTGATCATACAGATCAGAACCAGCAGGAGCTGTCCGTGGTCCTGGATGTCTGATCATACAGATCAGAACCACCAGGAGCTGTCCGTGGTTCTGGATGTCTGATCATATAGATCAGAACCAGCAGGAGCTGTCCGTGGTCCTGGATGTCTGTTCATACAGATCAGAACCAGCAGGAGCTGTCCGTGGTCCTGGATGTCTGATCATACAGATCAGAACCAGGAGCTGTCCGTGGTCCTGGATGTCTGATCATATAGATCAGAACCAGCAGGAGCTGTCCGTGGTCCTGGATGTCTGATCATATAGATCAGAACCAGCAGGAGCTGTCCGTGGTCCTGGATGTCTGATCATACGATCAGATCAGGAGATCAGATCAGAACACCAGGAGCTGTCCGTGGTCCTGGATGTCTGATCATACAGATCAGAACCAGCAGGAGCTGTCCGTGAGTCAGAACCAGCAGGAGCTCCTGGTCCTGGATGTCTGATCATACAGATCAGAACCACCAGGAGCTGTCCGTGGTCCTGGATGTCTGATCATACAGATCAGAACCACCAGGAGCTGTCCGTGGTCCTGGATGTCTGATCATACGGATCAGAACCAGGAGCTGTCCGTGGTCCTGGATGTCTGATCATACAGATCAGAACCAGCAGGAGCTGTCCGTGGTCCTGGATGTCTGATCATACGGATCAGAACCAGCAGGAGCTGTCCGTGGTCCTGGATGTCTGATCATACAGATCAGAACCAGCAGGAGCTGTCCGTGGTCCTGGATGTCTGATCATATAGATCAGAACCAGCAGGAGCTGTCCGTGGTCCTGGATGTCTGATCATACGGATCAGAACCACCAGGAGCTGTCCGTGGACCTGGATGTCTGATCATATAGATCAGAACCACCAGGAGCTGTCCGTGGTCCTGGATGTCTGATCATACGGATCAGAACGAGGAGCTGTCCGTGGTCCTGGATGTCTGATAATACACAAACCTCATTTCAGAACCGGTCCATGTGTTCTGGCACGTGTTCTGGACTGGACGTGTGCATCCGGGGAGGCGCGCTCCCTCATTACCTGGCCGCGTTCCCGAGCCTGTCGTCGTGGGAACGCGCCGTGACAACCGGCTGCTTTGGTATGCAGGGGAACGGCGCTGACGGCGGGGGTGGGGGGGGGCAGTTAATAGCTCTTCTGTGGCAACGCTCCGGTCCTTCAGCGCCCCCGCACTCATCACCGCCCCCCCCCCCCCCCTCCACACCCTGATACAAACACCGAGTGGCACAATTTAATGAAGTTCTGTTCTTTAAAGCAAGTGGCGGTTTGTGGGGATGGGGGGATGGGGGGATGGAGGGATGGAGCCTCTGCTCCTTCAGCTCATCTGTTTCTTTGAATAGTTTCCACCAGCGGATCGATGCGCCGGTTTTCTCCTGGCCTTTCGGCGCTGTCAGCCGTCATTGAGGGATGCAAATCCGCGTCAGAAACTGGCCTGACACTTTTCCTGTCGGGCCGCCGCGCGGGAAAAAAAACGCCGCAGCTCAGCAATAAACGGGGTGAGGGCCTCATTTCTCTGAAGGCCGCCGCAGAGAGGGAGACCTTTTCCATCAAGGTTTTCTCTCCTCGTCCTGACAGGATGAGGATGTGAAAGGACGGCTGGGAAAGTTCAGAGGGAGAAGCAGCAAAGTCAGAAAACAGGCAGAAGTTCTGTGACAGTTGACAGATGAGAGCAGAAACGAGAGAATATGAAAAAAATCCATCAGATTTAAAACGAACAGGTGAACAAGTTCACCTCTTTATAACGGGCTGATTTCTGATTTTTCTTCCTGATAATGACACATTTGTGAGGAAATGTATCATAATGAATCCAAAAGTAGTGTAAAGGTCACTTTTATTTATAATGTTCTGCTGCCATATGAACTAAAGTGTCATAACATTTGTTGTTCAAAAACTTTTAACATCAGCACTTGTCAGTAACACATATTTAGTGTAAATCTCATCTTAAAAAATGTAAAATAAAATAAATAAGCTTATTACCACTGCCAGGGCATTAATGTCATCCTGTTTTTATAAAAAGTAAAACAAAAAGTCTACAAACAAAATCCTGAGCCACAATCAGAACATTAAAACATTAATTTCTGAGGTAACAGCAGAAACTTTTAACGGGGAGTTCAACTTGTCAGTTGTTACAAATAACCTTGTTTCTGTTGAATCCTCCGTCTGGGAGAACTTTAAAATGAAAATGTTCATGTTAAAGTTCAGTAACTTTACCAATCCGTGTATCATTCATTCTTTCCATTTTCAATTGTCAATCAAAAAATTTTAAAAATTAAAAAGTGACATTACCCCTGCCTTTCACCCGTAGACGGCTGGGATAGGCTCCAGCAGATCCCCGTGACCCTTTAAGGATGAAACGGGTATAGAAAATGGATGGATGGAAAAAGTGACATTTTATTACGTTTTTGGTTTTTATCTAACACAAAAAAACAATGAAAAAAAGCCTCTTTTTAATATTTCAATTTTAGACTTGGATCAAAAATATGAAATGAAAAAACGGGCCACAGAACTGAATTAGTTTTATAATGGAGGACTGGACTTTCTGTTGTCATTACACATCTGAGCCACTAGATGGAGCTGCACTGCAGTAACCAGCTAGAGAACAGCAGGACAGTGAACACATGGAGCAGTGTTAACTTGCCCAGCCCTAATATATATATATATATATATATATATATATATATATATGTTTATGTCACTAAATGCATTAATTCCAAACAGAACTGCTTTGGGTTTGTTTGTATCAGCTGACCTCTTCAGTCTGCGCGTTGGCGCCCCCACATGGCGCAGTTACAGAGCTGCGTGTTTGTATAAGGACGTATCTCAGGAACGGCTGGATGGATTCGGATGATTGACGTGTCAATATTTCATCTTCGCCGCTACTGGAATCAACACACAAATTCGCACCACTTCAGCGTTGATGAAAACACTGGATGTTTCCGAGGTGTCGGTTCGGTAGAACCGCTAATGTACGGTTCTACTGGTACTAACCCTGTTTTGTCTGCGCCACGTAAAAGGAGCAAACGCTAGGTGGCGCTGCAGCAGAGATGCTGCACTGCCACCTAGTGTTTGGTGGTGTAATTCAGGAGACAGTTGACAGCATGTGTCCCATATATGTCCCATATGTGTGCACATATGTGTCCCATATGTCCTATTTGTGTCCCATATGTGTCCCATATATGTCCCATATGTGTCCCATATATGTCCCATATGTGTACACATATGTGTCCCATATGTGTCCCATATATGTCCCATTTGTGTCCCATATATGTCCCATATGTGTCCCATATGTGTCCCATATATGTCCCATTTGTGTCCCATATATGTCCCATATGTGTACACATATGTGTCCCATATGTCCTATTTGTGTCCCATATGTGTCCCATATGTGTCCCATATATGTCCCATATGTGTCCCATATATGTCCCATATGTGTCCCATATGTGTCCCATATGTCCCATTTGTGTCCCATATGTGTCCCATATGTGTCCCATATATGTCCCATATGTGTACCATATGTGTCCCATATGTCCTATTTGTGTCCCATATGTGTCCCATATATGTCCCATATGTGTCCCATATATGTCCCATATGTGTACCCATATGTGTCCCATATGTCCTATTTGTGTCCCATATGTGTCCCATATATGTCCCATATGTGTCCCATATGTGTCCCATATGTCCTATTTGTGTCCCATATATGTCCCATATGTGTCCCATATATGTCCCATATGTGTCCCATATGTGTCCCATATGTGTCCCATATATGTCCCATATGTGTCCCATATATGTCCCATATGTGTACACATATGTGTCCCATATGTCCTATTTGTGTCCCATATGTGTCCCATATGTCCATATGTCCCATATGTGTCCCATATGTATGTGTCCCATATGTCCTATTTGTGTCCCATATGTGTCCCATATATGTCCCATATGTGTCCCATATGTGTCCCATATGTCCCATATATGTGTCCCATATATGTCCCATATGTGTCCCATATGTGTCCCATATATGTCCCATATGTGTCCCATATATGTCCCATATGTGTCCCGTATGTGTCCCATATGTGTCCCATATGTGTCCCATATGTCCTATATGTGTCCCATATGTGTTCCATATATGTCCCATATGTGTCCCATATATGTCCCATATGTATACACATATGTGTCCCATATGTCCTATTTGTGTCCCATATGTGTCCCATATATGTCCCATATGTATACACACATGTGTCCCATATTTCCTATATGTGTCCCATATGTGTCCCATATATGTCCCGTATGTGTCCCGTATGTGTCCCATATATGTCCCATATGTGTCCCGTATGTGTCCCATATGTGTCCCATATGTGTCCCATAGAATCACTGAGAATCTACGCCAGCAGTCGCTCTCAAATGTTTTCCACTTCCTGAATAATCACTCTGACTGTTGAACTTTGAACCCCAGATAGTCTGTAAATGCGTTTATAACCTTCCTGGACTGATGTGCAACAAATCACTTCTATAAGATGATGTCTCCTCCTCTTGGCACCGTCTGAAGCTGCGTTTGCCAGATACGATAACCGGCTGGAGTCAGATGGTTAAAAGACGGGATCCAGAGCACATTTCAGGAATATCAGACGAGCTTTAATGATCCAGAAACTCAGAGAACCGACCCAACGCCCACAGAGAGTTCTATCACTGTTCACGTCTCCTGGGACCCGTCCAGGAAAATTCTGGAGGAAGAATATCTGGCAGTGGAAGGAGGATAATGGAACCGCTTCTGAAAACTTTTCCTGCTCTTGACCCACTTCAGAACTTCTCACTGAGTAAAGTTCTGAGGGAAACGTCTCACCGTGAGGTCGTCTGGACTCTGCCCAGTTCCTGAAACGACTACAGACGACAGACGAGTTCATCATTTAATTAATCCAGATGTTTTACTGGACATCAGGGTTCTAGCCTTTACGCAGCTTGAAGAAACAGAACCAACATTTATATTAACTAAGTCTGCTCAGAAAGACTGGACCCTCATCGACCGGGCCAACCTGATGAGAATTTCTTCATTCAAGCAGACTGAAGAGATTGGAAGCAGCTGGGATCAGAACTGGACCTCTAAAACATAA